>JARHVA010001512.1:177500-300000 GCA_037957365.1 Torreya grandis | reverse complement strand
ATAAATAATATTATCTTACATTATTAGTTAAATACTTGGAAACTAATATAGACAAAATGGTTACATATTTTTCAACACATAAAATAATACAATTTGATTTGCCAAAATAACATGGTGTAAAAAATGGTTAAAGTAAAATGAAAGCATAAGTTATCCCTACATAAATGGTTGAAATATCACATTACATTTCACCTACTACAAATAATGTTCATAATACTCTTGTTACACCCATAAAAATATCACTTATCATTATTACATCACAATGCAATGTGGTTTTAATCAATCAAACTAATGATCTAGATCCTTCCCAATTCTTCAAGAATCTTGATGATAATACTATTTACACTCCTAACAAGAATGGTGGCTTTAACAAGGTTCATTTTTATTCTACCACATTTTGGGAAATCAAATCTAATTTTTGGAATCTTCATCCCAATACTAATGTTGGTAATCTCTCTCATAATACCTCTATTTAAAACATACCTATTGATAAAAATCAAAGCCTTGCATAAATGGTCCAACAAATGACCCTTATGTAAGCTTCTAATTATTTTCGAATGATCCAAATGAAAAACAAAATTTTATAAATGGCTAGTCAACCTCAAGTATCATGACTCATCCAAATCATAATTTTTTCCTCCTCCTCTTAGAGATTCCAATGTAAACCTTAGTCCTCAACCTCCAATTCAAAACAAAATGCTTCAACATATTAAAAATTAACCTTTATCCCCTTTCATTGTGTCTATAGACATTGGAAACATCTCTTCAACTATCACATGTGATGGGAATAAAGATTTTGCATGATTAATTAAATCTTATGGAAATATCTAAAAGGAAGGGGTTCAAACTAACATCTTTGATACTATCAAACTTATAGTTAAAACCTTTATAGGGGATGTGTTATAATGGTATAATCAACTTCCTAAACATTCCATCACACAACTAGAGGATTTAGTTAATGCTCTCTTTAAGGAATTCCAACATAATGATCTTACTAGAAATATCCTTAGCCATTTCATCAAGTCTAATAAACATCCTAGTAAATCTTCTCACATTTTCATCGAACAATGGAAGTTTATAGCTCACAAAGTGGTTGATAACATGGTTGATAATAATATTTTCAAAATATTTATCACTGATCTTAAATCCCCTCTTTAATACAAAGTTAGGATGTTTCCCCCTAAGACTTTAGAGTGGCCTTAGATAAAAAAAAAATAGTAAAGACTTAATTATGAGCCAATTTGAGTCATATCATAAGGAATCATCAACTAATGTATTTTCTACAACTTCATTTCAAATTAAGCCTCCCCAGAAACCTAATGAGGGAGATTCCAAACCAAACAATAAAACCCCTACCCTCTCTCCCTTGAGTCTTCATGAACTCAAGAGAAAGATGCCACCTTATAAATTCATGAGCTTTGATGCTTCGAAACCACCTCTAAAATGGTTCAATCTTAATAAATTTTGTTGGTGGCATTTTATGATAGGTCATTGTCATGAGAATTATTGTGATATCCAACCAATTATTCTTTCTTCTTTTCTTGATCAACATTTAAATGTTGACACTATTACTCAATAATGTTATGAAGATAATCTTAAAGTCTATCATGTTCAATCTAGTGAATCATAATAAAATCAACATCAACTACCTAAAGATCAATGTCAACACCCTCCTAATCCAAAATCATTTGCTAATGTTGTCTTAACCATAGTTGATCCTTATTATTATATAAATAAGGAAATGGTAAATAGCATGAAAAAATTCAAGTGGGTGGTTGCATGGGTCAATCTTCAATCTCTTAAGTCACTCGAACCAAAGGAGTACCTAGTTCAAATTCCTAATCCAAAGCATATCATACATGGTTCTCATTTAGATTACAAACATATTAAAACCTCTCATACAAGTCATATGTCAATGTCAACATCCTTATAATACAATATATCAACACATTTACATGTCTCCAAATTCATTGGCTAGCCTGACGTAGTTCATTACCAATGTTCTATTTTAGAAAATTATAATAGCTAACCAATGTAGTCCATTATAATAGTAAATTTTCATCAAACTACATTGATTAAATGGATACAATTCATTCCAACTATTTAGTTTCATAAAAATGCATTGAAAAGATTAATGTAGTTCATTATCACATTTCTATTTTATTAAACTACAATGGCTAGCCCGATGTAGTTAATTTTAACAATCAAGTTTCATCAAACTAAATTAGCCAATATGATGCAGTTCATTTTAAAATTACAATTTTAACAAACCACATTGGCCAACCCAATACAATTCATTCTAACAATCCATTTTTATTAAAATCCATATGTCACCCCAATGTCCTTCATTATCCTAGTTCAATTTTATCAAACTTCATCCATCAGCAAGATGAAATCTATTATAACACATAAATTTTATCAAATTTAATAAGCAAGTTTGATGGAATATATTTTCTATCTAATTTTATCAAAATTTATCCACAAACTTGATGTAGTTTGTTCTAACATATTTAGTTTCACCTCATGCCACATCACATGTTGGGGAATATTGTGATTCCCATCCACATATCACATTAGAATTTGGGGCATCTTGTGATTCCCATCTCTACATAAAATTAACTTTTGGTTCATCCTAAAATTCTTTATTTCATTCTACATTATAAAATAATAAAAAAATACAACTTCAAGAAACCTTTGAGACATATATGATTGTATACCACATGCTCATATTCGATATAGATGTTAGCATAGGTTTTGCTTGCCATTTTTTGTCTCATGTTTCTTTATTTTTGTGTGTGTCATTTCATTTATCATCATTTTGACCAACATTGTTTCCTTTTTGGTTCCTTGGTTTTAAATTGCATTTTACTTTAAACATTTGTTTCCTTGTATTTATAGGGTATCATTTTATACCTTTTTATAATTTTAAACTTATCTTCCTTGTGATTCTTTATTCCATATTGAGATTTACACTCTTTTTTAATGGCCCTTTACTTTCCCCTTATTCTAGGATTACTAATACTTTCATGAGTAATTTTTCTACACCCCTTGTAGGTTAGTACAACTTTTTTAGTGACATGGCTATTATAGCATAGCCCCATTCCATTTAGAAGCATTGTTTTCACTTCTTGTGATCATCCAAAATCATATTCATCATTATATAATATTTATTACATAGATATATCTCTCATAATTCCCATATTTCATAAATTTCCTTTCATTCAATGTACACATAGGTCAGTTTTGAGATTGCATACTTGTGGGTAAGTCTAGGAATATTTAGACACCCTGATATTTATGTCATTTTATCTATTGATCAAGCGTAATATATCTTGTGTTCATCACTAATTTCATTCTTGATTGGATATTCAAATCAATATTGAGGAGGAATATGAAAAAAGAGAGGTAACAACCATATCATAATAAAAGGCAATGTTAAAAGGAAATGCAATCTTAAATGTCAAATGAAATGAAGAGACGTGATATTTATTTGTCACATTTACTATCCTAGCTGAATCTCAAACTCCACAGTTGGATTCATGATAGATCCTAGGTCATTGGGTTATAGTAGGTGAGTATATTAAGGTAAGAGGTCTCATTATATTTTTAAACATGTTAGTGCCACCTACCTTCTCACACAAGTACCCAGTCTTCATAGTAGACCTACATCTCTATAGGGAGTATTGAATAATGGAGAACACACTATGGGAAGGTAGGATAATTTTAAGTTTCATGTATATAGATTTCATGGGATGATATATGTACTTCACTTGTCATCCCAAGGTTTGCATTCATTAGTTAGAGTGTCCTAGGTCCTTGGTGTTGATAGTTTCCATCCTTTTTGGCTTGCCTATTGTGTCTCATTCTTGCTAAAAATATTCATATCATGCATGTGGGGCCTTACATTCATTATTTACATCATAATTTACCAATATTAATATTAAAATACATCATTTTAAGCTGATCACATCCTTGACCACATTATCTTTCATACACCTCTTGGATTATAGTTTGTGAGTTGCATTTTAATACCATAGATAGTGCCAGTTTTTTGTCACAAATATCTCTTCATATTTGCTTACCACACCTTCTCATTATCATATTAATCATGTCATTATGTGGTTGTATTTTATTAAATCACATTTTAGATCAATCACTAAGTTTGAGTAGACATCATTTAGAGATTTTGATTTCAATTATTGATCATGTTCTTGTTTGATTTTTGTGCTTCACTTATATTACATAGGACATTTTACATGATTACATATTTTTCCTTATGTTTAACTTGACATTATTTTCTTACATTTGCATGTTCATTTTCAGTAATTTATGTTTTGTTTGTGTTTACTTTGACATTCTTACCTTACATGAGCTTACATTCATTTAATTCAATGTCTTTGTTTGATTTTTATTAAATTTATATGTCATTTAAAATTACAATGATTTATATGTTTCTTCACAAAATCTAGTATGTTATACATGCATTTTTCATAATTTTTCATTAAATATTAGATTATTGGTTATAACGTAGCCTTTCTCATCCCAACATGCCAATTTTATAAGTGATTTTATCATTTTGAGAGTTTTCCATATTTACTTTGACCACCTTGCATATGCACACATTGTTTATATTTATATCCATGTATCCCCATGGTTTATCAAATGCATGTATTACACCCTCCACAATTGAAAATAATATAAATTTATGTATTAATTCAATGGAAAGGTAAATCAAGGTATGTATATGGTAATTTCAATTACTTTCATTTACTTTCAACATTTATTTTCATACTTCATTTGATATATCTCAGTTACTATGTTGGTATGTTATTTCATAAAGAATCATCGCATGCTACACTATTATGACACATGATGAGATATGGGTGGGGCATATTTAAACACATAATATTTTTCAATTTTATGATTTAATGATGCTTTCTTTTACCACAATAATCTTCAATCTTCTTGAGTGCATGCCTTAAAGGGTGTACTAGGAAAGAGGAGTGCAAGCCTTTGGTGATTTATGATAGATGTTATTATCCATATCATGATCATATAGTTTATACTATCAACACAAATTATGTAAAGTGTCTATCCATTTACCTCCTATGATGTCTTCCTGAAATCTTGAAAACCTTGAATATGGATAAGTCTAAAATTTAGTAGGACCCTCCAAAGCCTATAATTTGAATTATAACACATATAGGTATAAAACCATTCTTAAACAATTTGAAAGTACACACCCCACCCCATGCCTCCCCCCTCCACACCCTCCCCCTATTAGATATCAGATATGAATTCATTTCTCTCTACATTCGCTCGTACTTCTACCCTAACCCATATTTGGAGGAGTTATTACTTAGAGTCTTGTCTTGAAGGAAGCTTATCTTTTAGAAGTCTTAGAGATTTGAGAAGAGGAATTTATTTGGATTCGATCCTATTATCCATCCTTTGGAGTATTTAAAAAACAACAAAATCTTGCAAAGCATGATTGGCTAAGGGGCAGATTGAGTCTTGATAAGTACTATTAAAGGTAAGTATATTATAAACTTAGGTATTTCATTTAGTATATAGAAGTTATTTATTACTTAGTAAATGAATGTGTATGTATCCTTGTTTAATATTTATCTACACTTATATTTATAGCTATAAGATTGCTTGAACTTGTCATCAATTCAATTTAGATAGCCTAGGGCCCCATTTTCTTACCATGGTTCCTTAGTAATTTTGATATGTTTCTAACCTTTCCCCTTACATTGCTTGTTTGAAATATTATATTACATATAAATACAAATATAGTTAGAGTTATTTTAAATTATTATTGGCCTAAATGGTTTAGAACCCTTTCCTTTGATATGTTGTTGTACGTTCTCCTCTTCTGAGGTTTACATATCTATTGGTCACATCTAAAATCATAAGTATCATTAGGTTTTCTTTTATTGACCTTATTTGAGTATAGATCTATGAATAGATGATAGTTCCAAGTTGATCATAACCCATTGCATACATAGTGTACTAATTCTTATAAACCATCTCAATGGCCCTAGGAATAATAATATAATGTAAAACTCAAATCAATGATGTAATATCATTGATGTGGAGACAAGAAATTATGGTCCCAAAGTCTATATTATAGATTTTTTTCATCCAATTTTCCAATATATTTCAACACCTAAAATAATTAAAAACCCCACTTTACCAAAATAAAAAAAATACATCCCCTTTTATGTAACTTGCACCTTTAGGGAAACTATTATAGCACCTTGTGTCATGTTGCAAGCCATATAGAACTAAACATTTAACTTGTGTCATGTCATGCCACACTATAAAATGTTACAAAACATACATATTATGTAGTTTCCTTTTAAAGACATCAAACAACATTATACCATGTCACCTAAACTCTAAAACTACACAAAGACCATGTGAAATAGTCCCTCCACCTAACATCATGTTGTAGACCATCATGGATAGCACAAACACATATTTGAAACATTTTCAGATACCTCAAACCATCCAAAATATTCAATTGATCTCTAATAGATACTGCACACATTCTTACACTAGCATAATCTAAAATATGAAGATCATACCATAACACTGAAGTATGCACCAAAATTTATGCAATATCTACTAGGAGTCCCTAATGGTCTTATAAACTTTTATGCCACACTAGTAAGGCCAAATCACAATATGCAACTATTGGAATAATGTGCATCCTTTAATGCACCAAGAACCATGATGAAACACACCCAAGATTGTTCCATATAAAATCTAAACCATTGATTTAGGATGACATATACAAACATATATGGATAAAAATATTTCCATTTTATTTCTTAGTAAAAATAACAAAAACCATTGTATTTTTAACATTAATGCTCATTTCTATTTATTTGGTGAATTGAAGAGAGGAAAAACTGTGTATAGATCCAAAAGCAATACTAATTTTGGGTAGTCCATTGGACTTGGGTTCAAAATCTCTACAAATGTCTGTATTTTCTCTTTAATAGATATAATAGTTTGATGTATTAAATATAATAATATATAAATCTATTATATTAATTTATAGTATGTATTATAAATGATAAATAATAAAATATTTTATTAAATATTATATATTTATATATAATACATATTTATATTCACATGCTATAATTAATATTAATAATATATTGTCATATAATATTTTATATTGTATATTATTAAAAAGGCTAGAGAGCACCAAATCCCTATAGGAAGGGTTGTTTTAGGTTAGTATCAATTTTTAAATTAAAATGTCTAATTAGGGAAGGGTTGTTTTAGGTCAGTATCAATTTTTAAATTAAAATGTCTAATTGGATCATTCCCTAAGAAGAGGTAAAGAAACTACCTTTCATTATTTGTTTTCCAAATTATGTCAAATGAATAAAGAGCATTTTATCAACAGAGTGACAAGAAAATATTAGATTCAAGTTTGAGTTCAAATTGATTTCTATGCCTTTCTACCTTGGTTTTTATTTAATTAAAAAAATCAAAATGAGAGAATCTATTTAATTATAGATCCATAAAATGTTCTAATCAATTAAACAATTTAGATTGAAAGTATATATTAACTTAGATTTTAACTATACACTGGATGAAGAACTTAACAAATTAATGTTTGTAAATGATTGATTCAACTAAATCAAATGAAAATGGAATATTGGAATTTGCTACACTTTTGACAAGAATCTTAGCATTTATGCTTCCCATACTTACTAGTACTAAGGTTCCTACTCCTAAATAATTCGAATCAAAATAAATGCATTAATAAAATTAGCAATGACTATCAAAGAAACTAATATGGTAATTACTATCCCAAAAACTAAAATGGTATTGAATATCTAAAAAATTAGAATACAATAAATATAAATATATGCATGTGAGAGAAAGATTGAATTTATAGAAAAAATTTTAAAAAAAAAAAAAAACATACAAAGTAGACTAAAGGTCTAGTTTCAAGGATGAGAATGTTTGCACATGCAAAAAATTACCTTGCATTAGTTTTTAGCAAATGTTTTATTTTATATCATCAATGGCTTAAAATATTCAAGGAAAGTTTCAACTAGACCATGCAATTTTCTCTCATATCATGATATTATTGTCATCTATAAAAACTGAGCCACATAGAATGTCCCCAATAAAAATAGATATATTGATAAGGGAATCAGACCATTCACATCTTGAATATGTAATAAAATATAATTAACAAGGTTTAACTTTAGAAAATGTTACGAAAAGCTTAGAGAAAAAGGTACAGTTCAAAATTTATAGTAAGAAAATAATAATTATGCTATGAATTTTACATCTAATTTTGATGTAAGAACATTTCAAAGTTTATATGTATCCCATGACATTATATGCAATCTTAGGGCTATCAATATTGATTATCCCTGGGCACTTGTTGAGTTTCCTATCATTCAAAGCTATGCTACTTGTTCTTGATTAGTTACATTTTATCAAAAAAAAATAAAAAATGATTGGCCTATTATCAATAAATGTATACATTAAGACCAAAATAGATTCCATTGTTTCAACCCATAAAACTCCCAAGTCTATTCTATCATTATAATATATCACTATCAGGTTGGTCACAACCAATAGAGAACAGGATCCAGTACCTCCCTCTCAAAAAAAGTGCTTTCAATTAGGGCTAAAATGTAGTACTCAACTTATGATCAGGTTAGTGACATAGGGTAGAATGGTCATGGCAAAAGATTTAACACAAAGGGATAGAATTATTTCAATCACTACCTCCACATACACATTCCAAGAAGTTTTTGTGAAAATGACAAGAAAAGTTAACAAACATTAATATAAAAGTTAATTTTATGCTTAGACACATTAGATTAAATATACCATTAAATGAGTTTTAAGTCCATTGGAAGGGCAAAGGGGAACATAGTAGCAATTTTTTTTATAACACTAGTTTAGTTACTCCGCTAAGCATGCCACTGATCATATAGGGAGGTTATTATGTCAAAACCATGTGAATTTTAAAAAAACCACAAATTAAACAAAAGTGATTGAAAAAAAATGGGAAGAGTGAATAAAGTTATTAGATTTTTTTGTGTGATTTTACAAGAATTTATTTTAATTTTTGAAATTACAAAGTTTTTCCATGTTTTTCCTACTTTGAACCCAATTCCATGGATGGGGTTATTACTCTTATTATTAATCATCAAGTGTTTATGCACAATATATTTAATTTAAAATCACAAGTAATAAATATTTTGCATCTATTAAATTAAAATACCACAAATAATAAAAATTTTTCTTATCACTTTTAGTTACTTCCGAATCTTGGAATTTTTTGATGTTTTGTTGTTATTTCTAGGATGCATTTTAGCTATTTTTGGCCCTATTTTTTCTTGTCTCTCTTATGGACTTTGGTATTCCTTTGGATATTTTTTGTTTCCACTTATCCTAGGATCTATGGACCCTAGCCAAAAAAATCTGCCCCTTTAACCATAGTAAGAAAAATAAATCTTTTGCTTAAATTTTAGAGTAGAGATCACTTAGGAAAACTAAATTTTGCATCACCTAGCTATAAGGGGCTGAAAATTTTAGCAACCATAGATATATTTTAGGATGTTTGTTTTTCCATAGGCAAATGTAGGTAGTAAAACTATAAATGTCTTAATTGTTTCATGAAAAATAATTAATGAAGGAGCTTTTGAAAATATTTAAAAAATATAGAAAAATTTACTAACCATGGGACATCTACCTAAAATAATTTCCTCAAATCTTTTCAGAGTAGCTGCACAAAAAAGATGCACTATGCCTTCTGTATGGGAACATTAAACAATTGAAAAACATTTCCCCCTAAAAATGAAGTTTTAGGGAACTATTAAAGGATGAAACACTAGGAAGTAGTTTGTATTTTCTTAAGCTCATTTACCCCTATTACAATTGGAGCTGAAAGATGAGAGGCAACTCTCTAGCTTGAAACCTCTTATACAATCAATGGAGAAAAGATATGAATCTCAATAGTAAAATAATCCAAGTGACTACCTATCATTGAAGAATCTTCTTAATATCCCCTTTTTCAATTGTGCACACATCAAGGGCATTGATCAAGTATCTATGAGTAAAGAGTTTTGCCTCTTCCACTATTTTTTCCACCAAATATGTAACTTGCGAGAAGTGATGAACATTTTTCTCTCTCTCTCTCTCTCACTCACACACACACGCGCATGCGCACGTGCGCGCGCGCACACACACACACACACACACACAACTTCATTTTATGCCTAATTCATGGAGCAAAAGAACTGGCTCACTCTAAAATAAATGAATATAGGTCACATAAAAAAATAGAATTTCCTTGCTCTCATAATGTTTTTGCACAACACAACACACTAAAGGTACATGTGCATGTAACATTTTTTTTGATAGATATTCACTTTTGACCAGAGCTACAAACTGATCTAGGGCGCAATCAAAGCCTAGATCCCCAAGTGATCATCTAACACATATACCAAATATACCAATGACGACCACAACTAGATTGATAATACCAATAAAGGCGACCACCAGCCTCTAGAATAACAAATGTCCATTAATGGCTTGATGTGCATGCAATGTTATGAAATCACATGATCAATGTTTAGGGAAATTTATAAAACATACTTGAAATTAATTGTTGAAGAATGTAGCAGCAAAAATCTAGGGGTAAATAAAACATTGGGCCTCCATTAGTTCCATATTCTTTCTCAGGTGAATGCAGTCCTCTTTATTGCATACATTCATGTAGTGTAAGAAAAGATGAAAGCAAACAAATAATTGAAGTCCAAGCAAATTATAATTCTTCAATTTTTGAGTTGCTTTGTTGATTAAGAGGATACGTACCTCAATTTCATACTGAAGTTTATTGTAGAGGGTGGTGAGCCTAATTTTGATTGTCAAATGACATATATTAAGACATGATAACCATGATTTCAAAATCTATGTATGACTGCAAGACATTTATAAATTTTACCATATATCATTTTTATTCTAATAAACTTTGATTTCTATGTCAGTGTTCTTATTTGTCTGTCAAATTTAATAGATAAGACTGAGAGATCCATCAAAAAAGCATGTAACCAAAATAAAAAAAAAAAAAAAAAATTTAAAGATTTGAGCATGATTGGCAAACAAAGGTGGTTACTTGGATAGGTGTTAATTATTGTAAGTTTAAAAGTTCACAGCTTCGCTCCACTTGACACCACTATAAGTACAATGATTGCTTTTAACTTTTACCGTCATTGTGAAACAATAAGTAAAATGGCCGCCCATCCCCTACAAAATATCTTAATTACCTAAAATATTATGATTGCAATACCACTAAATCATGCACCCACCTTGATTTATGCAGAACTGAAAATAACATACAACTCTATTAACCAATCTAATCATAACAAATAATATTATTTTTTCTTATCAATTAAAACCTTACAACTAATCTAGATAAAATACTCACCTATTTTCCAGTACATAAAATAATACAATCCTAATCCGATTGACCTAAATAACTGGAAATGATAACTAAAGTGAAATAAAAACATAAGTTAACCCTTCTGGACTAATAATATGTATATATATTTATACTTTCGTATGCATTTTCCTAAGAAAATACTTATAGTGTTTTTGCCACCTGCTATCACGTAGGACACTGCGTTGAATTATTTTTTGTACACTCTAGGAGTATGTTGGCAAAAGTGAAATGATCAGGTTGAACACATGCTACTTGCATTCGATGAAACATTGTCAAAGCCTCGTAAGGATAACCATGTTTTCTGTAAGCTGCAATGCCGTGTCTATCATTTCCCAAATCTCGTTGCGTTCATTCCGTTGCCTTCCGCCATTAAAACGAGGTCGAAGAATCTGTTTGCATCCCAAGGGTACGGGAATACGGTTTTTTTGGTTAGTTTTTCATGTTATTACTTTTGCAGAGTGTTGATATCATTTATTAGTGTCTACCCATGAACTATCTCATTTCGCGCCCTCCAACTGCCACACGTTGTTTTTGAGCGCGAAGGCGTCTATGCCTCTACTCTGTGCAAGTTAGATATTTTAATTCAGCAAGTCCACCCTGTCCGACGCATACACTAACCGCGGATCTTCCGTCCTTCCGAACCAGATGGAATTTAAGGTTGTTTCATTGTGAAAATTTGTGCTCGTAGTAGTCATTATATGTCCCAAGTCTCCATTGGCTAATGCATATGAGGCCCTTGACTAACAAGGCCTTTTGTGTTTCAATAAATCCATTTCCAGGGACCCCACGATTTCTCTGTTCAACTAGAACAACAAATCCCATCACTGCAATTGGTCTGGTATAGCCTGCGAATCGCTTAACAACGTTCTTACCTTAAACCCTTTTCTATATTAAATTAAATTAGACAATAGTTTGAACTAAATAATTTTTTTAGGTCGTAAAAAATATATCAGTGATAAGTTCATATAACCATTTTTTTGGGTAGGAATTTAATTATCGATGATCGCTTACACATCGCCTGGTTCCTATTCATGGTTCCCTGCACATTGCCTGGTTTCTATCATTTTTCATTCTTGCCAGCAAAGAACAATACAAATAAATGATAATAGAGGCTGAAAAAATGTATACATGCCACCTGTCAATGGATAAGTTTCACGAATAAAATAAAATAATTTTCAGTTGTAAGCCATCCATCCAATATCTTTTGATACTGAGACAACTCTAAACAATACGCCTCTCAATGAAATGCCACCAACATAAAAAATGACATGGGTCTACTTGATGTTGGTTTTCTAAGAAACTCATAATTTTAAATGAGAGAATTAATTAATAAGGGAAAAAAATGTTAGCTTCATATAAAGTAAGTTGGATAAATATAGTTAAAATAATTTTTAGTTGTAAGTCATTCATCCAATATCTTTTGATACTGAGACAATTCTAAACAATACGCTTCTCAATGAAATGCCTCCAACATAAAAAATGACATGGGTCTACTTAATGTTGGTTTTATAAAAACTTATAATTTTAAATGAGGGAACTAATTAATAAGGGAAAAAATGTTAGCTTCATATAAAGTAAGTTGGATAAATATAGTTTTGGATTTGAATGTGTATTTTTTATTTTTAAAAAAATATAAATTATGAGAAAACTTAACATAAATTATTGGGAAAAATGTGGATTTAGACACATATTTTTGCATAGATATCAATTTTCTTATTCAAATGTTAATTATAATAATAATATAAAAATTAGAACTTCTCAAGATGAATATAATTAAAAAATATACATATTTTTTGTATTATAAAGAATAATTAGAAACATAAAATATAAAAATAATAATATTGATAATATTAAAAAATATTTTATAGATAAATTTGTAGAGATATTTATAATTATGAATATATTTTGGAAAAACCACTCTCCACCACTTACCTTCTCATGAAGTAATTTTGAAAATTCATTATAAACCCACCAGTTTCTCTATTTTTACTAACATTATTCCTTCACAAAATCCATGTTTCTAAATTGCCAAGATGTTTCTATTTCTTTTCTTTATTCTCAGCATATAATTTTTGCTACTTCTCAACACTTTTCTATCGCCTCTTTATTTTTTTTCCAATTTCTCAACATATTTTTATTCCTTTTTATGTGTCTCAAAATATTCTAAATGTTCTTCCTATATTACAACAATCACTTTTTTATTATCCCGTTCCAATTGCTTATATGTTGGGAGGAGGATAAACCGGAAGCACACAATTTGATTACCAAACCAAGCAACTTAATATGCGGAAATTAACCAGATTCACCAAGTAACTAGAATTCAGAATAACACAGCATATGAGAGACAATACACAAATTGTATTAACACTTTATACAGAAAAGAATACAATAAAGAAGATGCCACTTCTTCTCCACCACCTTACAGAGGTTTCCCACACCTCAAGTGAACAGTAATTCTTCTCCCCAAAGCTCTCCCTCTCACAGGTCCCAACACCCAACTCAAATACAGAGTTGGTGTTCACCTCCCGTGCTCCACGCACAACACAAGTGCTCCACGTGCTCCACAAGTACTCAAGGTACTTCAAGTAGATCTCCCATGAATCTGCAACAACCTGCAATTCAACAGACCATACTTATGGAAGGAACTCCCTTGCCTTCCTCTTGCTCTATCCGAGTACACACCTGTACTCCAAGTAGATCATGCCTGATACTGCTCCCTGTTGTGTTGCTGTCTATATGACCTTGCACACCTGCAAATCAAACAATGGTTCTATTCACCTGTGAACCTCGACCTTGCACACACATACACCTGCAGATCAACGATCTTACTTACCATGTAGATCTCCTATATAGGCCATGCAACTGTGACCAAGATCCTACACTCTTGAAGAACCCAGCTGGCTCTCCAATCCAGCACCAACACACCTGGTACTGAGGCACTAGGAGGAACGCACCATTGCTCTACCTCACACACAGAAGGAGCTTATAATTATGCTCTCTTACTCCCTAGCACACTTTTCCAATACAACCATGAGTCTATTATATAGATCTCATCCAAACAATGATTAGACATCTAATTACCATAATTAGATCCGCAGCTATGAGTCTAAAATTAGCACTCATCATGCAAACACTTGGTTCGTTAGCTCACTGCCCATAATTAGCTCGCAGTCGAACCACACAGGTGACTGACGTCGGTCCCTGTCTACCTGGGGTCACCGACGCCGGCCGATATATGACCGACGTCGGTTGCCTTCCTGTCTTACCCTGCCGACGCCGGTTGGCCAGACCAACGCCAAACACTTCTGACACTCAGCAACTCATTCTGCAACCTCCTCCATGTCTGCATCAGTGAAGCTTTTAGCTCCACAATCCTAACAATCTCCCACTTGGAGATAAACAACTGCACTGTACCTGTACCTGTACTCCGTCTAATCTGTTTCCTAGTTTGTATCCCTCTTCAAGCTCCCACCTGAAGACAACCCACCACACATCTCGTGGTGTACCTCCTGTCATCCGAGTAACCTGCCACATCCGAACCTATAACACCTGTAGTGAAGTCCTGACCCTGCATAGCAACCCCTGCTGCCGGTCCCTCTCAAGTACCTGAGAATCCACTTCCCCGAATTGGCTCCTAACTCTCTGACAGCTCCCACTGCATGGGAATACTCAGGTCTATACCAGACCTCATGTGATTTCAGACATTGTACCTGTCCAGCCCTTAGTGTGCTCCGGTTCTGCATCCCGAACCTTGCCAACACCTGATTCACATCAGCTCCCACTCGAGACAAAATCAACCTGTGATCTCCATGCCTCCCATGTCAAAGAATTCCGTTGCTCCAAACTCCTCCTGACATGCCACTGAACTAATCTTACCCTTAGCTCAGCAAAACCCTGTATGTACACCCCTGCTAGCTAGCATACTATCCACATACAGCAACAGAATGATGTCATGACTCATCATCCTCCTGGTAAGACAAAACCACAGTAGTTACCCTGACATTGACTGAAGCCATGCTTCGTCCTCCACCTGTCAAAACCTGTACCACTGTCCTGCAGCTCCACAAAACCATATACCTGGTCTTCCGTCTCACGTATCCGTTCTCTCTATTCTTCTACTAAGGTATCCATTCGTCTCTGTGCTTTCATACCTGCTGGCAACTCTACCAAAACACACCTGTCTGGTTCTCCTCCAAGGAATCACATCCTCATCCATGCCAAGCTCACACCTGTTTCCTGGATCCTTCCTGCTCTACAATCAGCAACATGTATAAAGAAGATGAACAATGAATTTGAGGGCCTACTTACGCCTTCAGTCCTCCGTATGGGTGTTTGAGACTCCTTGACAGCTTGCTGTCCACCCAAAATTTGTTACAGTGACCGACCTCGGTCACTCCACAGTCTGCATCCGATCGACGTCGGTTCCATGCGTCTGTACCTGACTACCAACCTACCTACGCTGGTGTCCCTGCTACCGACGTCGGTCCTTCTAACCGACATCGGTCTTACATACTGCCGACGTCGGTCTCCTGACCGACGTCAGTCTTACCCTGCCCGACATCGCCGGCTTCGGTCTGCACATGACCGACATCGGCACCTGTCTGTTCGACGCCGGTTCCTCCTGACCGACATCGGTACCTGTGTTCGCCTGTGAGTGATGACTTTTTACCCGTGAGCTTCTTTGAATCAAAACTCATGTCTAAACTGCCCTGCTCAGAAGTATCCAGCCACATCCACTGGGTTCTGTCTGCCATCTCCTCCATAAACACCAAGGCTTTCCAGTTATTAACCCTGTCAAATATATCTATCTTCCGCTTAAGAACATACATCTCCTTCCTGCTCATGTGACCAAGCCTACGAAGCCACGTCTCCGCAACAAAAGAAGAATCAGTAATATAAACAAGTAGATAAAGGATACCTATTTTCTTACCACCAGCTAATTCAAGTGCATCCGCTGTGAGAGTTCTTGTGCATCTCTCATCACCCAATCTTTCTGAAGAAATTAGCCATATCTCCAAACCTGGGACCTGCATGACCTTCATCAACACCTATGTGTTGGCCGCCTGCAATTTTAGCTTCACTTCCCCTTTGCCAATTCTTTGGCAAGGCTTACCAGCTCCTCTACCTGGAACTGCATGGAAAGAGGCAACCGAATCTTTTATCCAAGATTCAACTTTATCCAAGAAACCTGCAAACACATCCTGTGCAACAACACCTGCTACATCTGTATCTTCAGTTTCTTCATGCTGATCTGCTACCAACCAACAATAATCTTTTACCTGCTCTTTCTTTCTATAGGACCGTGAGTGACCATCTGTGCTTTTCAACTCCTCCATTCTTAGCTTACTTTGATCTGCTGTTGCTCTACTCCCACTCGATCAGAAACCCCTGAGAGTGCCCTGTAACCAAACACAAAACCTGCTTCCTCCAACCTTAGCTCTGATACCACTTGTTGGTATCAAGCTCAAGAACCTACAACCTAGGCTCTGATACCACTTGTTGGGAGGAGGATAAACCGGAAGCACACAATTTGATTACCAAACCAAGCAACTTAATATACAGAAATTAACCAGATTCACTAAGTAACTAGAATTCAAAATAACACATGATATGAGAGACAATACACAAATTATATTAACACTTTATACAGAAAAGAATACAATAAAGAAGATGCCACTTCTTCTCCACCACCTTACAGAGGTTTCCCACACCTCAAGTGAACAGTAATTCTTCTCCCCAAAGCTCTCCCTCTCACAGGTCCCAACACCCAACTCAAATACAGAGTTGGTGTTCACCTCCCGTGCTCCACGCACAACACAAGTGCTCCACGCACTCCACAAGCACTCCACGTGCTCCACAAGTACTCAAGGTACTTCAAGTAGATCTCCCATGAATCTGCAACAACCTGCAATTCAACAGACCATACTTATGGAAGGAACTCCCTTGCCTTCCTCTTGCTCTATCTGAGTACACACCTGTACTCCAAGTAGATCATGCCTGATACTGCTCCCTGTTGTGTTGCTGTCTATATGACCTTGCACACCTGCAAATCAAACAATGGTTCTATTCACCTGTGAACCTCGACCTTGCACACACATACACCTGCAGATCAACGATCTTACTTACCATGTAGATCTCCTATATAGGCCATGCAACTGTGACCAAGATCCTACACTCTTGAAGAACCCAGCTGGCTCTCCAATCCAGCACCAACACACCTGGTACTGAGGCACTAGGAGGAACGCACCATTGCTCTACCTCACACACAGAAGGAGCTTATAATTATGCTCTCTTACTCCCTAGCACGCTTTTCCAATACAACCATGAGTCTATTATATAGATCTCATCCAAACAATGATTAGACATCTAATTACCATAATTAGATCTGCAGCTATGAGTCTAAAATTAGCACTCATCATGCAAACACTTGGTTCGTTAGCTCACTGCCCGTAATTAGCTCGCAGTCGAACCACACAGGCGACCGACGTCGGTCCCTGTCTGCCTGGGGTCGCCGACGCCGGCCGATATATGACCGACGTCGGTTGCCTTCCTGTCTTACCCTGCCGACGCCGGTTGGCCAGACCAACGCCAAACACTTCTGACACTCAGCAACTCATTCTGCAACCTCCTCCATGTCTGCATCAGTGAAGCTTTTAGCTCCACAATCCTAACATTATATCCACACAAAAATTATTCTAATCCAATCATTTACATATTTATTCATCTTCTATTTTTATACAAAACCCTAAAATGCCTACAAATATAAGATCATATAATTTTTTACCTATAATTTTAAAAAATAATTTAATTTATTACCTACCAATAATTGATAAAATTATGTTGTTTGTTTCTTATAATTTATTTTATTTCAATATAATTATATTTTAAAATAATGTACATATAAATAAATTATAAAAATAATAAAATATGATAGTTAAACATATCTTGCATCCTAAATAATTAAAAAAAATAAGAAATTCATTTTTTCATTATAAATAGAATTGGGCCAAGTTTATTATTAAATTAAAAAAAATAGATGAAAAAAAAAATACAAAAATAAAGTTGAACATTTATTTATATAATAAAATATAAAAATAAATAAAAATAAAAACTTTAAATTAATTAAATTATAAAAAATATATTTAAAAAAAGGAAGCTTATTTGCTTTCCTAGTATTATCTTTTTATGAAATCTCTCCATAAAATTTAGAATATTTATCATATTTGAACGTGTGTATATATATATATATATATATATATATATATATATATATATATATATATATATATATATATATAATTTTAAATATGAAATAGTGAGAGTTACAAGAATATTAACATATGAATTTATATACATATTGATGGAATGTATTTTAATTAAAATTTTATTGTTCAAAGGATTTGATTATATACAATTTCATACTTGAATATCATGCTTATTTGATTGATTTAATCAAGTATGTAATCCAATGTAATCAAGACTTAATTCATATTAAATAATTGAAATTATATTTGAAAGGATTGATTAGTCCTAATTAAACTTCCAATTGAATCAATTAATTGATTTATTCAAAAAATAAAGGATAATTTATCATCAATTCATATTAATTAGATGTAATTAGATTAACATGACTTAGTTATAGAAACTTGCATACATGATTGAACTAATTATTTGATATATTTAATTCAATTACTTGATATGTTCAATTCAATTACTTGATATGTTCAACCAAAGGTCCAATTAGGTATAATAAAACACAAATGAGAGCTAATTGGCCACATCCACTTAAAATAACCATGCCTCCTTAATAAGGTCACCATCAAGCCTCAATACATACTACTTGGTTAAAATTGTGACTGTGGGGATCATATAGCAATAATTACGCTCCTCATTGACTTAATTTCTCAATTAGTTTATTTAGGTACATAATTATGGTTAGCCAAACCCAATTTATAACACTTAGTTTAAATTATATTAGCAGGGCTTGATTGTCTTGAATTGCACACATGGTTGATCAAACTACTCATTTTATTCAATTAGGCATGTGATTAAAATTAGTCAAGCCCAATTCATTTTAATTTGTTATAATTAACTTTAGAGGGCTAGGATAACCCCAATTTCTAACATCATTTATTAATTTACTCAATTTTTTAAATTAAGAAGGTAAATGAGATTAATTGAAGATGAAATTTAATTTGATTTTATTAGCTTCAATTATGCCATAGATTGACAAAATTATTCAATTGGTTTAATCATATATATATATATATATATATATATATATATATATATATATATATATATAATTAAAAATAACCAAACACCAATTCATATTAGTTGGTTGAAATTATGTATGAAATATTTCTTTATCCCCAATTATATATACATGATTTGATTACATAATGGTTATCACTAAATTGACCTACATTTCTTGAATCACACCTTGTCAATCTTAGATTTGACCTAAAGTACCTTAATCTCATAAATGTACCACAAATCATCTTTCATTTCTATATATTGGAAGTTGTTATTTTATGTGTCAAGTTTATTCTATAAAGAAAATATTAGAATGAAATGCCAACATGAAGGGGTGGTTGGGTGTGTAAAGGTCACCAATCTTATAAGTATTTTCTCCAAAATATTTGTATTTGACTTGATCACAAGTAATTTGGATTTTTTATATTTTTATTTCCTATAAAAAACTAATAACATGTAATATTGATATAAAGGAGTGATTGGGTATGTACAAGTCATCAAACTGATCTAAATTTTCTTAATCACACTTCTTTAAGCCATAATTTAAATTAAGTTGACCAGGTGCAAGTAGTTGAATTTATATAGTTACATTTATATTCTTATGCCTTAAATATATTATATTAAATATAATAAATCAGACCCACTTTATATGTTCTGAGATTAGTTTTAGAACTCTAGGGTTTACAATTTAGGAAATTGTTTTTCACAATTTAATTTATTTATTACTTCATTTTCAAGATTTTAGTATTGGGCTTGAGGCTTTTAGGGTGTAACTTTTACATCCAATAGTTATTTTTACATTTTGAGGCCTTATATATTTATTATATATGTTTGTAGGAGTTTTAAATGTGTAAAAATTCAATTTACCAACATTAGATCTCTAAGAAATAGTGAGATATACATGGATATCGACACATGAATTTATATACACATTAATTGAATGTACATTAATTAAAAATTTATTGTTCGAGGGGTTTGATTATCTCTAATTCATACTACTTAATTGAAATTGGGTTTGAAAGGATTGATTAGTCCCAATTAATCTTTCAATTGAATTAATTATTTGTTTCATTTAAAAAACTACATGATATGAGATAATTAATTTTAATTCATATTAATTAGTTATAATTAAATTAACATAATTTAATCATCAAAATATATTTAATTAATTATACCAATAACTTTATTAATACAATAAAAAATTAACTTAAAACTAAATAAACACAAATAAGAATTAATTGACCATATCCCCATTGAATAATTATGTTTCCTTAAATAAAGTTGACATCAAGACTCAACTTACGGTTGACATCAAGAATCAATGTATACTACTTAGTTATAATTGGGAGGCTCAAATAACCATAATTACACTCTTTATTTATTTAATTACTCAAATGGTTATTTAGGTGAACAATTGAAGTTAATCTATAATTTTGTCATGTCCAAATGACTAGCTAGCTATTGATCCACAAATGGCAATGATGTTCGCCCCACTTAATAACACATATCAACATAAATATTAGTATATGCTTGATATAACATTCATTTGTGAATTTAATAAATATCTATCCTTATATTCATGGTGGTACATGAACCTTTTTAACAAATAGATTTAAAAAATCTAAATCCCACATGTTTTTTCAAAAATAAATCATTAAAGAGGTCCATGAATCGCATCCTCATTAATAAATACAGTATGAAAGGCCACATTTAAAGACTGATTCCAAAAACATTAAAGAGGTCTATCAATCCCATCCTCATTAAGAAATATAGTATGAAAGATCACATTTGAAGACCTATTCTAACAACATTAAAGAGGTCCATAAATCCCATCCTATATTCTAAATATTCCCTCACTGTCAATTAATATCCTATTAATCTATAAAATTACTCACCTTAGTCAAGGCATGTGAGTTGAGTTCACTTCAGACTCAGTGTATCTCAAATATTTGCATACTGATCATATCATTGTAGTGGGTTTAGTCGATCATGAGACTCGACTATATTATTTCTCCCATTTTGTTTCTCTTTTAGATTATTCATTAGATTCACCTATAGTTGATGAAACTTTAGATCTTTAGCACATTTATGATGTTGATGACTTTTTTTCTACCACAGATGACTACAATAGTGATGGAAATCCATTTCCTCCATCTCTTTATCACCTTTCATGTATTGAGGAGTTATTTATTGATCCACCTACTTCTTATCCACCACAACATTTTTGGGGAGTAGGATACTTGATTTAGGACACATCATACATTGCAAAATCTTGTACATAGTTGTAAGGCCTTCCACACTCCTTGGCTTCTACTTTAGATACACCACCAATTCATGAAGTAGTTTCCATTTATACTTTGCATGATGAGCATAGTTCCTTGTATTGGAACCAAACCTTGGTTGGAGATCCATTAGTTACTTGGTGGATTTATTCACCTTTTCAAGGTGATCCACTCTTCACTACATCTACTTCAGATCCATAGTCACTCTAAGAGGCTACTTTGTAGTCCATATAGGGTAGGTATAAGTAGTTGTAGCTTTGAGTGGGGCTTTCTAGTCTTACTTAGTCTTCTTTGTCTCTCTTTTGGGGGAGTGTTTTTTTCCCCACTGGGTTTTCTTCTTTTACTCCATTTTTTTGAGAGTTGCATTATATGTGGGTACCTCATCAAGCCTAGTTGCCAAGACCTACTTTCATTGTTCCCACCTAAGCTACATGCTTAATGTGGGTGTTAGTGTATATATTTTTTACACATGGAGTTAAGCCTAATTTGGTGTCATAGATAATGGGAGTCTAATAATGTTTGCATGAGAGTATTAGGGATGTTTATTTTCCACCACTTCTTATTAAGTGCGAGTTGACTACCTAGTCAACTCCACTAATTATAGATGGCAATTTATTATTTAATACTATATGTACACACCTTTTCTTCATAAAATACATGTTGATTCATTATATAGGATCTTGAATATTATGTTTTTTGATTTCATATATTAGCTCATGCATTAAATCTAGAAATCCTTGAAAATTTCCTCATAACAAAGTTGACACAATAAAATGCATTTTAATACCATTCCTTCTCTAGTGCAAATATTGAAAGGTGTATTTACTGAAATAAACATTTAAGTAAAGTTTAAAAATTTATATTGTATTATTTTACAAAAACAAGTGTTTGGAAGTTTAACAGGTGTGATTATTTACATATTCTGAGATTAGTCTAGTTCTGAGATTAGTCTAGAGATCCAAGTTTTACCATTTAGGATATTGTTTTCAATATTCAATTTATTTAGTACTTGTTCACTTTAAATATTTTATTATTAGGCCTAAGGATTTTAGGGTGTAAATTTTGCATTTGATGGTTGTATTTTAGGTTTTGGAACCTTATATATTGATTATATATGTTTGTATGAGATTTAAGTGTACACACATTCAATCCAAAAACATTTGATATTTGAGAAATAGTGAGATTTTCAAGGAGACTAGCACATGAATTCACATAAACACTAATTGAATGCTCCTTAATTAAAATTTTATTATTGAAGGGGTTTGATTATATACAATTGTATACTTAAATGTCACACTTGATTGATTTAATCAAGTGTGTAATTAGGTGTAATCAAGCCCCAATTCATATTAATTAGTTGAAAGTAGGTTTGAAAGGATTGATTAGTCCTAATTAAACCTCCAATTAAAATAATTAATTGATTCATTCAAGAAAAAATATAATTGGGGATAATTAAGTCTCAATTCATATTAATTAGATACAATCAAGTTAACATGACTTAGTTATCAAGATTCAAAACTGTAGACTTGAATGAATCAATTACTTGATATGATTAATCAAGGGCCCAATTGGGTCTAATCAAGCATAAATGAGAGATAATTGGCCACATCCTCTTCAGATAATAATTCCTACTTAATAAGGTCACTATCAAACCTCAATATATACTACTTGATTAAAATTGTGACTATGGAGCTCAAATAGCCATAATTACACTCATTGAGCTAATTAGTTGATTGGTTTATTTAGGTACATAATTGAGGTTAGTGAAACCAAATTCATGCCCATTAGTTTCAATTATATTTGGAAGCCTTGATTATCTTCAATTGCACACACAACCAATCAAATTACTCATTTTTTCAATTGGAAATGTGATTGAGATTAATCAAGCCCAATTCATTTTAATTGGTTACAATTAACTTTGGATGGCTGGTCTAACCCTAATTACACACATAATTTGTCAATTTACTCAATTTTTTTAATTAAGCATGTAACTTAGATTAATTTGTAATTTGGTTTAATCATGTATATAATTAAGATTAACCAAGCCCCAATTCATACTAGTTGGTTGAAATTATGTCTAAAATATCTATTTAGCTCTAATTACACATACTTGATTAAACTAATTAATGGATTGTCACCAAATTGAACTACATTACTCAAAGTCGTAGATTTGATCTAAATTATCCTAATATCACACAAATGTGCCACAAACCATCTACATTTTCCTATATTATTAAGTTTTTATTTTCTTTGTGTAAATTTTAGCCTCTAAGGGAAATAATAGCATGAAATGCCAACATGAAGGGGTGGTTGGGTGTGTGAATGTTACCAATCCTACATGTATATGTCCCAAAGTGTCTGTATTTGCCTTGATCATAAGTCACACACACACACACACACACACACACACACACACACACACACACACACACACACACACACACACACACACACGCGCGCGCGCGCGCGCGCACGCGCATGCGTATATATAAATGGAACTAATCACATATAATATTGATATAAATGAGTGGTAGGGTATCCGTAGGTCACCAAATAAACCTAAATTTTCCTAATCATATTTATTTAAGCTATAATTTAAATTAAATTGAATATATACAAGTATTTAAATTTATATTGTTACATTGATATTCTTATAACTTAAATCTATTATACTAAATATAATAAATTAGTCTCACTTTATATGCTCTTCTCAAAACTCCATGTTTTACAATTTAGGATATGGATTTTTACAATTTAATTTATTTACTATTTGGTCATTTTCAAGATTTTATTATTAAGTTTGAGGTTTTTAGAGTTTAAATTTTACATCCAATGAATGTTTTTTTAAGTTTTGGGGCCTTCTATATTTATTATAGTTGTTTTTAGGAGTTTTAAGTGTGAAAAGTTCAATTTATGAATATTATATCCTTAAAAACTAGTGAGATTTATGTGAATATTAACACATGAATTTATATACATATTAATTAAATGGAATGTACCTTAATTAATAATTTATTGTTGGAGGAACTTGATTATATCTAATTTATATTATTTAATTCAAATTGGGTATGAAAATATTAATTAATCTCAATTAATATTTTAATTAAATCAATTATTTAATTCATTTAAACAATTATATAATAAAAGATAATTAATTTCTAATTCATATTAATTAATTAAAATTAAGTTAACATAATTTAATTATTAAAACATACATATTTGATTGAATTAATTACTTCATAAATATAATAAAAAATTAAATTAAACTAATCAAACACAAATAAAACTAATTAACCACATCCCCATAAAATAATTGTATGACATGTCCCTTAAAAGAATGTTACCATCAAAACTCAATGTATTCTACTTGGTTACAATTAAGACTATGGAGCTCAAATAGCCATAATTACACCCATGATTTACCTAATTACTCAACTGGTTATTTAGGTGCATTTGAAGTTAATTTATAATCTTGTCATGTCCAAAAGATTAGCTAACCACCTTTCAACATGTGACAGTGATGTTCTCCCCACTTAATAACACCCATCGACATAAATATAAGTATATGCTTGCTAAAACATTTAATTTTTTTTTTTTTTTAATAAGGATGTAACTTTATGTTCATGTAGGTACACGAACCTTTTTAACAAATATATTTAAAAAATCTGTTTTTCAGAAAGAAATGTAGACCGATTCCAACAACATTAAAGAGGTCATTAAGAAAATACAGTATGAACGCGCACATTAATGCCCTGGTATGAACAGGTATGGTGCACCTTCAAATTTTGAATTGTTACATATATGCCATTAATGCTCATATGAGCTGGTAGGATAGGATACAATGTAAGTGCTCATTTATTCTATATATATAATAATATTTGTTTATTTTAAAAAAGAAAAATATATATTTATTTAAAAAATAATAAAAACATAGAATAATATTCTATTCACATATATCATCACTTAAATTGGATGTTTTAAAACACTTTCAATACT
Organism: Torreya grandis; assembly: GCA_037957365.1. Lineage (NCBI taxonomy): Eukaryota > Viridiplantae > Streptophyta > Pinopsida > Cupressales > Taxaceae > Torreya > Torreya grandis. Next base: position 273,966 of record JARHVA010001512.1, on the reverse strand, counting down.
AAACATAAATTATATATTTGAAAATATGTAATAATTTGAATTACTTTAATTTTTTATAATTTAAATTATAAAATTATAGAATTATATGAATTATCAAAAAATTGGATTAATTAATTTGTAAATATATATTTATAAATTATGAAATAATCAAAGATAAAATTAATTGAGTGTAGTTATATTTTATAATTAATTTAATATAATATTTATTTACAATTGATTTTAAATATATAAGCTTATAATTTTCATTAGAAACAAATAGAAACCTCTTTATTGGGAATAGGTTTTTTAAGGTAAGTAATAAAAACTATTAAATTATTATTATATTAGTTATAAAATATATAAATTATTTAAATATTAATAATATGAAATTTTAATTAAAATTAATATTAAATTTTTTAAATAATAAATAAATTATTAAAGTTTGTGAATAATAAATGAAATATTTTTTAATGATAAAAATAAATATAAATTAAATATTAATATTAAAAAATATTGGATAACAAGTAGTAATTAAGAATAACATTCTTGTTTAAGAAAAGAAAACTTCAACTATTAAACTATTTTACATTTATATTACATTTCAAATAAAATAACATTCTTTAAAAAAAAACTTAAACTATTAAACTATATTTTTTTTTTCAATTATATTTCAAATAAGGTATAATATAAAAAAACTAAATTTATGTATATCCTATTGATTTAGTGAAGGAAAAAATAGTTAAGACTAAATTTAGAGTGTTAAAGAATAAAATTGCTTATAAATATTCATTATCTAACCTTTAATATCATCTCTCATATATTTTTTTAAATAGAAGTGAATGATGTGATAAGAAAAGGAATAGAGTACTAAAAATAATAAAGTACTCGTTAAATCAATAGAAATAATATCTTATTAAAAAGCTTAGCAAATTATTAAAAACAAACAATTATTAAAAACAATACATACATTTTATTTATTTTTCTCCTTTTTAATCTATAAAGTCTGATATAATAATAAACAATTATTAAAAAATAGTAACCTTATATTTTTTTTAATTTTTGGGTGGGCCTATAAACTTTGATATAATAGACCCTGAGAAAAAGCCGTCTATTACACTTCCAAACAAAAATGTAGTTATTGAAAAGCTATTATCACGCTTCTCTTAAATAAAAGTTAACTAGACATACAAGAATTGAGAGGCTAGGATAGCCTTTTCCTCCTTAAATTAAATTATGAAAATTTTCAGGAAGAAAGTTAAATATAAAAAGTTAAATAGACATATTGCAATTCTTGTTTACCAATTTTAAAGATGGAGTGGTGAACGTGCCATTAATTGTTAGAAAACTAAAGATGAACTGGAGATAATTTCTCCATCAACTACTTAACTGACTGTTGCACCTCCCTCCTACGCATGCATGCACAACAGTTAACTGAGAGTTAGAGATTAGTCAGTTCAAGTAGTTAACAATCAATTAGTTTAAGCAATTAGAAGATTAGTTAAGGATCAATTAAGCAATCAGTTTATTTTCAGTTATTTTTGGTTTCAAATTCTATTTAAAGATGCCTTGGGCGTAACATTGTAAGCAAGGAAAAAGAAGATCAATAAAACTCTTATTTTCAAGATTGTAGTAGCTTTTTGAGTTCTGGGTTTATTTTCTTGTTTAAGTTCTTGTTTTTTATACTCTCTTAATTTATTCAAATTGGTATCAAAGCCTGGTAAGGAAGAGCACAGCAGATAAGGAAAAATTGCATAGCAAAAGTCAAGAAAAGTGCAGGTTAGAAAGGTGTGAAGCGCAACAGTCACAGTCCAACGCGTGAAGGAAGAGCCCGTGACTGGCATCAGTAACTCAACCGATGTCAACACTATCTACCTAACCGACATCAACAACTCAACCGATGTTGACACTATTTAACTGACTGACCTCGGCAGATCCACCGATGTCGGTGACTGTGGTTTGAAACAACAAACCAAAAGGCCATCCAAATAGGCTATCTAGACCAGAAGGAGAATTTAGTCACTTAAACAATTGACATGGCAGCGAACAACAGTATCTCTCAGCCTCAAATTCCCATTTTTAATGGTAAGAATTACGATTTTTGAGAAATGAAGATGAAAACATTGTTTTGCTCACAAGAAGTTTGGGATTTAGTAGAAATTGGTTTTGTAGAATCGCAAGATGAGGCAACCCATCTGGCATTAACTCGAGCACAAAAGGATGAGCTTAAGGAGAACAGGAAAAAAGATGCAAAAGCTTTATTTATAATCCAACAGGGATTGAATGAATCAATTTTTTTCATGAATGAATCAATTTTTTTCAGAGTTGCAGCAGTAAGGAGATCTAGAGAGGCATGGAAAATCTTGGAGACTACCTATAAAGGTAATACAAAGGTAAAAATTGCTAAATTTCAATCTCTTAGGCAAAGTTTTGAAAATTTACAAATGGATGAATCAGAATCTATAGACCAGTTTATGGGTCAAGTGTTGAATATAGTGAATCAAATTAGATCTAATGGAGAAACAATCACGGATCAGAAGATTATAGAAAAAATACTTAGGAGTTTACCCAGTAAATTTGATGCAATAGTTGTAGCTATTGAGGAAACCAAGGATTTGGAATAGTTATCTGTAGATGAATTAATGGGTTTTTTGTTAACATATGAATCCAAAATAAATAGGAATAACAAAACTTCTCTTGAGAATGCTTTCAAGTCATAGGTATCATTTGGCAGAGGAAGAAGAAGAGCAAGGTCAAACTTTAGAGGAAGAGGCAGAGGTAGAACTGGAAGGAACAATCTAGATCAAGGTGAAAATAGTAATCAAAACTATAGCAGTAGAGGACGTGGCAACAATCACTTCCAACAAAGTTCACAGAGGTTTGATAAATATAATATTCAATGTTATTATTGTAAAAAAATTGGACATTATGCAAGTGATTGCAGAAGGAAACAATGATATGTGGACAAGCAAAATGCTAATTACATAGGTGAATCTAGTTCTAATCCAAGTGAATCTAGCTTATTTCTCACTTGTCATGTTACTCAAGAAAAAGCTAGAGATATTTGGTTCTTAGATAGTGGATGCAGTAATCATATGACAGGAAATAAAGAATTTTTTGCTAGTCTTGATGATTCTGTAAAATCTGAAGTGAAATTAGGAAATGATATCAAAGTGGATATAATGGGTAAAGGTGTAATAAATGTTTTGGCAAAGAATGGTGAAAGAAGGTTTATACCTGATGTTTATTTTGTACCTGGACTAAAGCATAATCTTATGAGTATTAGACAGTTAGAATAGAAAGGTTACATAGTATCTTTTATGGATAATGTTTGCATAATACTGGACAAGTTTCCAAGTGACAGGTTGATAGGAAAAGTGGAGATGACCAAGAATCGGATGTTCCCTCTTCAAATTCAGTGCATCCAAGGAGAAGAGGAAGCCCAGTGCAAAACCATGTAGCTAGACCAATCATGGCTATGGCACTTACGGTATGGACATTTACATTTTGGAGGTTTGAATTTGTTACAGAAGAAAAATATGGTGAAGGGTTGACCACCAATAGAAAAGCCAGGAAGTTCATGTGACAGTTGTATTCTGGCAAAACAACATAGAGAGAGCTTTCCAGTAGGGGCCTCATATAGAGTAAAGGTAATATTGGAGCTAGTCCATAGTGATTTATGTGGACCAATGCAAACTACATCACTTGGAGGTAGTACTTATTTTTTAACCTTCATTGATGACTTTAGCAGAAAGACGTGGATATAGTTTCTCAAAAATAAGTCTGAAGCCTTTGGAAAGTTTAAAGAATTCAAGGCAATGGTTGAAAAATAGAGTGGCCATTATATCAAGATACTTAGATCAGATAGAGGAGGTGAATATATGTCTAATCAATTTTAATATTTTTGCAGATATCATGGCATCAAAAGGCAATTGACTACAAGGTATACACCACAACAGAATGGTGTAGTAGAAAGAAAGAATAGAACAATCATGGAGATGGCTAGAAGCATGTTGAAAGCCAAACACTTGTCAAATGAATATTGGGCAAAAGCAGTAGCATGTGCAATGTATATTCTGAATAGAAGCCCAATAAAGAGTGTTAGAGAACGAATTCCACAAGAAGCGTGGAGTGATAAGAAACATAGTGTACATCATTTTAGAATTTTTGGTTGTATTACATATTCTCTTATACCATCTAAATTGAGAAGAAAACTTGATGATAGAGGTGAGAAATACATTTTTATTGGCTATAGTGAAGAATCAAAGGCTTATAAGTTGTATAACCCTATTTCAAAGTAAGTGATTATTAGCAGAGATGTTGAATTTAAGGAAAAAGAAGCATGGGATGGTAGCACCATCACAATTGGAGCACCAATTCCACAAATTGAAGAAGAATCTGAAGAAAAAAATTTGCAAGGAGATCAATCCTCTCCACAAGCAAGAAAAAGCACTCCAATAAGAACACCTAGGAAGTATGAACAAGGTGAATCATTTGGACATGCATGTCACCCTACTCCAAACTCACAAGTGATGAATCAGATCTAACTCTTGCTACTTAATATCAAGAATTAAAGGTAAAAAAATAAGAAATTTGAATGAAATTTATAATCAAGAAGAAGAGAAATTAGATTTGGTTTGAAATTTTGCTCTTTTCACTCATGATCCTATGTATTATGAAGAAGCAGTTAATGAGGAACATTGGATAAAAGCAATGGATGAAGAGATGAATGCCATTGAAAGAAATCAAACATGGGATCTAACTAATCTACCTGAAGGTAAGGATTGTATAAGAGTCAAATGGGTTTATAAGACTAAATTTGATGCAGATGGAAATGTTGAAAATCACAAGGCAAGGTTAGTAGCAAAAGGTTTTGCACAAGAGCATGGAATTGACTATAATGAAATATTTGCTCTAGTTGCTAGACTAGATACTGTTAGAATGGTTTTATCAATAGCTACTCAAAATAATTGGTATGTATATCAAATGAATGTAAAATTAGCTTTTTTGAATGGTTTACTAGAAGAAGAAGTGTATGTGAAACAACCCACATGTTATGAAGTGCAAGGACATGAAGAAAAAATCTATAGATTGAAGAAGGCCCTTTATGGTCTCAAGCAAGCACCAAGAGCATGGTATAACAGGATTGATTCATATATGATAAACAATGGATTCAACAGAAGCAATAGTGAACCTACTTTGTACACAAAAATCAACAAAGAAGGTCAGATTTTGATTGTGTGTTTGTATGTTGATGATTTAATTTTTACTAGAAATTTGTCTATAGACACATTTAAATCAGCAATGAAGAAAGAATTTGAAATGACAGATTTGGGATTAATGAAGTATTTTTTGGGCATAGAAGTTGTACAATTAGAGAAGAAATTTTTTATTTGTCAAACTAAATATGCAAAGGATGTGTTAAAGAGATTTAAGATGCTAAATTGTAAACTAGCACCTACACCAGTTGCTATAGGGACCAAACTTAGCAAAGAAGACCAAGGGTCTAATGTTGATTCTACAACATTCAAAAGACTAGTTGGCAGTTTGATGTATCTTACAGCTACTAGACCAGATATCATGTATGGGGTTAGTTTAATCTCAAGATTCATGGAGTCACCAAAAGACTCACATTGACAAGTTGGAAAAAGGATATTGAGATATGTGGCAGGAACTACAGAATATAGAATTTTATATTCCACAACTAACAATTTTAGTTTGATTGGTTTTATTGATAGTGATTTTGCAAGTAGCGTTGATGACAGAAAAAGTACTTCTGGACATGGCTTTCTTTTAGGCACAGGTGTGGTCACATGGGCATCCAAAAAGCAACCTATAGTGACACTTTCATCCGCTGAAGCAGAGTATGTAGCAGCCACATCAACAACATGTCAAGCAACTTGGATGAGAAGAATATTGAAAGATTTATTACAAGCACAGAAAGAGTCAACACCAATCTTTTGTGACAACAAATCAACAATCACATTATCAAAAAATCATGTTTTTCACAAGAGGAGCAAGCACATTGATACAATATTTCACTTTATTAGAGAGTTAGTGAAAAATGGAGAAATCCATCTGGAATTCTGCAGATCTGAAGATCAATTGGCAGATATATTTACAAAGGCATTAGCAAAGGAGACCTTTGATTATTTAAGATAAAATTTAGGCATTGTAAATGCTGAAGTTGTTATTGGTAGAAATTAAGGGGGAGTGTTAGAAAACTAAAGATGAATTGGAGATAATTTCTCCATCAACAACTTAACTGACTATTGCACCTCCCTCCTACGCCTATATGCACAACAGTTAACTGGCAGTTAGAGATCAGTTCGTTCAAGTAGTTAACAATCAGTTAGTTTAAGCAGTTAGAAGATTAGTTAAGGATCAGTTTATTTTCAGTTATTTTTGGTTTCAAATTCTATTTAAATACGCCTTGGGCGCAGCATTGTAAGCAAGGAAAAAGAAGATCAATAAAATTCTTATTTTCAAAATTGCAGTAGCTTTCTGAGTTGTGGGTTTATTTTCTTGTTTTTTCTACTCTCTTAATTTCTTCAATAATGAACATGTCGTCTATGGCCTTATAAATGGTATTTGTAAGATGAATACCATCCCAGTTAAAATATTGTGTTGGGTTTGGACACAAGGTAGCATTCACATTGCAAATCAAAGGTGGAGAATAGTTGTACTTTCCACCTTTCCCACAACAAACCCTCAAAATATCTTTCTGCAATCCTGCACCATTAAACATACAAAAACTCCCAATTAATATTCACAGCATGATCTAGACGATTAATATGATTTGAAAACAACACAGAGCATTCAAAAATATCCAAAGTTTTATATGACTTACCATATTTATTGGGATTTCTCAAAATACTAATTGCGGCCAAATAATTATCTGCATATACAATTGACACATCTGGATGGTCTTTTTGCACATCTTGTAACATAATCCTCAGAAGATTGTTATTATCCTGAGAAAAATTGTTGAACTTCACTAAACACCCAATATCGTCAAAGTCAAATGAAGAATTACTTGGGTGTGTTGCTAGATACGAAGGTGAACACTCAATTGGCAAATTTCCTGGAACCAGAAATTTCTTTCCATTTTCTTGAATCAATGTCTGCGCAACATGAAACATATAACTTGAAAACTTATATATAGCAATAAAAATTGAAAACAAATCTGAAAATAAGAAGAAAGATAGAAATAAAAATCAACCAATCTCAAGGGCTGCTCTAATATTTTGAATGATTAAAGGCACAAGAGTTTTCACTTCCTCCATGGGCACCCCCACTCCAAAAGGGTAATTCAAATCATTGCCACCAATCTCTCCCAAGACAAATAATGAATTTTCAAAATGCTCTTCACAATCTAGTACAATAATCCCATGGAACATGGATTTTTAAAAAACATTGTTACACTCCACTATCAATAATTACCTCCATATATATTCACTGCGATAATATTATATGGTACCCATCAACCAACCTTCTGTGCCAGAGCAGTACATCTTCTTAAAATCTTTGAACCATTCAATTTGAGTGTTTAGGCTCAAATTAGTGATGATGGGAATCTTTCTGTCTTCAAAGATTGAGGCAATCAGGGCTGTGGCTCCAGCTACAGCAAAATTTACAACAGAGCTGTAGTCTGCAGACTTGTTTAAATATGGAGGCGTAAATGGCAGCCCAAATGCTTCCGCTAAACACACAAACACAATCCCACCAGTATCAAAAACATAATAATACCATTATAACCTTAGCAAACTAGAATGGTAAATCCTTTTTTTTTGGTGATAGTTTTACATTCATCTCTATCAAACATTCAACTTAAAATAAAAACAAAGAATGTCACTTGATTTCTAAATGATAAGTGCATTGGGCGCAACGGGCTGTGGACTTGTTGAAATAGGTCTCTCCATACGGAAGCTCTTTGATTGCGTTAAAAAGACTTGGAATACCAGAGGGAACAAAGTTTCCTGTATCGGCTAATGAGTTTCCAAACTGATAGATTGACTTGTAGCAATTGCCTTGTGCATGAACTAAATGCACATTGCCCAGCATGGAGATAAATGAAAACAATGCAACAAGCTTCCTAGTGATGCTCCCGAACTCCATATCTACAATATGATTAAGAGATGGCAGCGGGTCTGGATTTATAGCAATCGTAGTTGTTGGGCATTACTTTGCTGGAAAGATTTTGTGGTGGTGAATTGGTCATTGCCTGATTTTCCCATATCCAAACAATCCGGCCGAGTTGTATTCCGGTAGAATCCTATGGCTTTAAAGTAATTGCAGTAATAAATATGAATAGAAAACTGAATGATTTATTTGGTTCAATAATGACGGCAGGATTTTTTTAATGTTTATGCAATAAATTTAGATATATTATACGTAATCACAGCCGTGCTTTGCATTTTGATGCCTGTTGAATAATTCTTAAAACGGCATACTTATTAAAAAAATCAATAAATTGGCATCCACTTGTAATATGAGGGAGGGTTAAACAGTCCATTTATATTTAGACCAATCATTTTATACATTTACATGTCTCTATCGATATTATTGACAGAACTGACGAGAACAATTACGTGGATAAAGAATTTAAGGCTTTAGCAGTCCATGAGCTTAAAAGTAGACATGTTCTACAATTTAAACGAAGGGTTAATTCCTTATTTGAAAAAGAAATAATACATCATATATATAGTGGTTAAAAATCACCAGACAAAGGGATTATATGGCCTTTTAACCTTACTGTGTGAGTAATTATTTGTTTATGACTTCTTAATTTATAATATATATTGATGAATAATTATCACATATTAAGTTATACAATTCTAGGTTACTCATCCAAACCGAATATTATACTTGTGCTGTGTTAGTTTTCCATTATACCCCTCTTTATAATCTCTCACACATCTTTTCTGTTACGTGTATCCAAATAAAATATTATTCTTGGGTTAGTTTTTCATTATATTCCCTCTTTTTAATCGCTTATATTTCTTCTCTCTTACATCTCTCTATCATCTTCTTGTTGCTAGTAAATAATTATGAGACAATGAGGCTTTATGTTCTTTTAACTATTCTTTGAGTAGTCATTTCTTTATGACTTTTAATTTTATGATATATAAAAGTTAATTGGGTAGTATTTATTATAAAGAGAAAGGAAAAATGAATATTTAAATAATAAAATGTATTTGTAATTTTTTTTAAATAATCAAAAAGATTTTAAGAATTTGTTATAAAAATAAAAGTATTTTTAATTTTGAATAATTTTTATGTAGAAAAATGGGTGGGGGCCCTACCCTGGTTGGCTAAGTATTTATGCTGCGGCTTTGCTGGTCTCAAGTTCTAGCCTCCCCCTGCCCTGTGGTACCGGTATTAGGCGTGTCTAGCCAGTGCCGCTGGTCACGTTAAAAAGTTTACCAAGCTTAAAAAAAAATAAAAATAAAAATTATGTAGAAAAATAGGCCAATTTTTGAAGGCCATAACTTTTGATTCGTAGTTTTGTTTGAGCTCTTCTACATGTCAAAATGATTGCCTCGAAAATTTTGTTGCTTCTTTAAGCTGTTCTTTCTATTTAGTGGTGTTTTTTTAAAAAAATTGGAGGCCAAACGAGACCATCTGAAGGTTCAAATTGCAATTTAATGATTTTTTCAAGATTTTTTTTTTAAATTTTTGGAAATTATATATCTTTATGACCAGATGTGAACATTAGTTGAAATTTGTCCTATAGGTTAATTTTAGTATTTTGAATATTTCGAGATATTTTTTAGATTTGTACATGCTTGCATGCGAAACTAAATAGCAATTGTTAAAAATAGAAGTTTTGTTTTATATTTTAATTTTTTTTTGAATTTTTGTTTGTCAACTCTAATTTCAAGTTGAGGCTTATTTATGCATGATCTTGTGATTATTTTGGGCAATCAATACGACTCAATTCTAAGTTATTGCTTCAAATCTTGACTTATTGTAATTTCTGGTCTTGATAATAATCTTAGTTCATTAAATTTATTAGATTTGGGTTTAAATCTCTACTAGCATTTTTATATCTTCTCCAAATATTATGATGATTTGACATATCTCAAATTAAGTATTGCTCTAATTCTTATAATTTATTTTATGGATGCTGCAACTGCTATATTGAGGAATTCCAATTTAAATTTATATAATAAATAATATAAAATCAGCACATGTCCAATCCGGACTATATTTATTAATTACATGTATTCCCCTACAAGGCTATTGCAACTTATTTATTCTATTTATTATAGATAATATAAAATCTATAATTAATATATGTATATATACACGCATTTATATCTCATTCAAAATTCATGATTGCTAATCCTATCTTACATGTTGTGTACGATGTGTTAAACAATTATAATATTATATTTTTAGTATATGTGATGCTAGAAAGTGAGGTTATGTATTTATTTATACAACATGATAATCAGTTGTGTACAGAGGGGATGTTTCATTTTACGATGAACTTGAGCAATTGCAAAGTGATGGGAAAGGCAAGGTCATATAGAATATGCAAATAATGAAAAATTTAAAGATTAGCTAAGTGATGACGGTGAGAAGAAATGATAGAATAAATCAGGTGATATATATCCATAAATTATATTTTATATATTACAATACATAAATAATACTTATATAAAATATGATATATGAAATTATATTAAGTTTTAAATCTATATTATTATATATTATATTAACAACTAATATAAATATATTATATATATATAATACTTTTTAAAATAAGAATAAAATATCAAAATTTAAAAAGTTCTTAACAAAAATAATACATTAAAGTTCACTAATATTACCTCTATTAATAGTAGACTTGAGATAAACCATGGAGGAAACTATAAACTCACTATTGAACCAAAAACCAAGCCCAATCTGTAAACATTCAACCAATAGTCTTCATCGCCCAACCAACAACACTCAACTTATCAAGAACTATACACAAACTACAATTTGGATCCTTATAGGAGATTAAACTCCTCCCCCATTCTCTCATTTTTTTTAATATTGAATTGTCATGCTAATTAAATTTAGGACTGATGGATTTATTCCTTTCTTTTTCTTTTAAAATTTAATCTAATTTATTTTTTTCCCCACAAAATTTCCATTTATAAAGATAGGAGTGTGAATTTCAATGAACTAATGGGATGCAATTTGTTAATTGAAGTATTATCCATTTTACCTTTGTTATAGCAACATTTGGTTTTTATGTGGTTCTTGACTCTACAAACCTCTCAATTAGATTCACGGGAACCTCACTTGTTATTGAAGTATTTTTTGTTGGTTTGTTTAGGATTCAAGGATATAATTTTAGGGTATTTATATATTTATCGATTATTATCCTCCAAAAAATACTATTGATGTATATTTTTAGTTTTTCATTATATCTTTTCTTTCTAATTTTTCATTCTTCTTCTCTCTTACATCTCTCTATCATATTTTTTCTAGTAAATAATTCTAAGACAATGTGGTTTATATTCTTTTAATTATTTTTATGATTAGTCATTTGTCTATGACCTTTAACCAAAGAATGTATATTGTTAATAATTACACTGATAATGTTTTTACAATGACATTCAGGGAGGTGGGTGGAAGTTGTAATGGAGTGAGAATATTAACATTTAATTATTTGAAAGTTGAAATTATAAAATATAAAATAAAATAATTCAATTGTATGAACGCTGACACGTTTAAATTAAAAATAAAAAAACAAACATGATGATTTAAAAAAAATAAAAAATAAAAATAAAAACAAAAAAAACATATATATTTTACATCATATTTATATTATAATTAATTTGAAAATAATATATAGATTTTACTCTAATATATTTATATATTTTACCATATCATATTTATAATCATAATTAATTTATAAATAATATATAGATTTTATTATAATATATTTATAAATAAACATAATATTTGATTTATAGGTAATACATAGATTTTACCACATCATATTTATAAATAATCATGACTAGCATACGTATCTTAGATATATCTATGTAAAATATACTGACCTATATCATATTGTATTATATAATATTTAATGAGAAAATAATATAAAATTATATTTTTATAAAAATTAAAAAAAGAAAATTATTTAAATTAAATTATTATTTTTATGAATAAAAAATGATTATAAGATATATTTTTTATTTTCATTTAAAAATAATATTTTAAAATTAGATAAATCATTAATTACTATATTTATTTATTTTTTGAATTATGATTATCATTAATTACTACTATAAATATCTTAGATAAATCTATGTAAAATAGACTGATATATATCATTCTTGAGGCACCTAGTATTTTATATAGATCTATCTAAGATATGTATTCTATTTACAAGTCAATGAGATTAAATAAGAACATAAACATCTCTCAACATTTGTTATAAAGAGAAGTAAAAATGAATATTTAAATAGTGAAATGTACTAGTATGCTTTTGTAAACATCTAAAATGGACCTTATAATTTTGATTTAAAAAATAAAATAGCTCCTAATTTTGAGTAGTCTTTTGGATTAGTATTAGAACCCACACCTGTATTTGCATACTTTTTCCAATCACTATGGCAGTGTGATGTATCTTTTATTATGCATTACCCTGGATCTTATAGCTTTTTTTGTGGATGCTGTAACTACTATATTGAAGAGTTTGAGTTCAAATTTCCATAATATATAACATAATAGTATAACTACAATAAATATTATTAATTTAATATTATAGATAATATTAAATATTATATAGAAATATATAATATTTTATAGTTTATTATATAAAATACATAGTATAATATTAATATTTCTATAAGATCACCATACGTCATGTTCGAACCACTTTTATTAATTACATCCATTTTCCATTAAAATTTATTAGACCGAAGGTGTTTCTACTATGGAATTTGGGAGGTTGAAAGTTGTAATAGCATGACAATGTTAGCATTTAATTATTTGAAATCCAACATTAAAAAATAAAAAATAAAAAAAAATAATTATTTGAAACTTGACATAATTAAATAAAAAAATAAAATGACAAGCATGATGATTTATAAAAATAATTATTTGTACAATGTTTTCAATTTAGAACAACAAAATGGCTCATTTCCTTTCTACATTCGAGGGTCTCCTACCATTTTGTCCTCTCTTTCTTTAATCATATTAAAATCATCCCTAAACACCCATAGAATGTCCTCCTTATTAGATGCCAACTAATTCCAAAGTTGTGTTCTTTCGCTATAGTCATTAGGTACATATATATTAAAAATTACAAACATTTTACCCTGGTTGTTGAAAATATCCTAGACCACCCTATTGTAGGGAGAGACACCATGTTCCACAATATAATATCCACAAATCAGGTTCATTAAAATATAAGCACCACCTTTACCTCTGTAGTGGTTAGTAGATAAGTAGATTATGTTAGGAAAAATATAGACTAAAGTGAAGGAAAGGATTGAAACAGTTGATTTGACATCCTAGAGAAGAGAAAATCAAGTTTAACTCTAGAATATTTAAACTGCCTAATGATAGGTTTCCTATTAGGGGATTCAACCCCTCTTACATTCCAAATAACAATCTACATTACCATACTCAAGATTACTTGGTATTATTGGGAAACTTACTTCGATCTTATTTTGATACAATCTTGAGAAACATCCAAGAACTTTACCCTCTTTATTCCTTTTTCTATTTCTAGTATCACCACTTTTTGTTCCCTCATTTTTTAACAATCTTCTATCTTGGTAGAGGGACTATCAAGGGATGTATTATTAATATAAATAGTTTTCATTCCTTTTCTAGACCCTTTAGAGGTTTATTTATCTCTAATATTATGATTGGAGGGAATTTATTTTAAAATATCATCAAGATTTGATACATTCAGGGACTCCCTAGTAGGGTATATGTCCATAAGGGGCTCAACCTACTTAGAAAGGTTATGAAGAGGAAACTCAATCTCATTGCCTGATATCACCTCAATCAAATTTTATTGTAAACCCTAAGGGTCATCCAATGACACATAGGGTCCCTCTTTAGTGAGGGGAACAACATCAATCATATACTCATCAAACTATTCTTGTGTATTTACCACTTTAGAGGGAAGCATGGATTATTCCATCAAATCAGTCTGCTTACCCTTCTACTCATCAACTAGTAAACAATTAACTTTAAGAGGAGAATTCATAATGGAGGAAGTTCCCCACTATCAATCTCATGAGAATATAATTTACTCTCAATAAAGTTTGATTTGAATTTTAATCTAGGGAACTTACCAAGAGATGTTCTACCTTCCTCAAATTCAATGTTAAAGACATGATTATTTATGTTTTCTAGGTCCTTCATTTTAGGAAGGAGGGGATGAAATAAAATGTATTTTCTATTGAGTTTAGGGCCTCTCTAGACTACATTACCACCATTTTTGTTAGAGGGAAACTAAGGGGAAATTTTCCTCATATGACCATCTTTTTTACATAAAAAAATGTGTTAAGACCTCCCAATCCTTTGAAAGCCATATGCAAGAACCCCTACTGATTTAAAAAAGGACTTTGGAAAGGTTTTTTGAGGGTCCAAGGAGATTAGAACTTGTTGCTTCATATAGGCCAAATACCGTTTGGTGTCCTCAACCCTCAGCACCTCCCCCAGGAGTCGAAGGGATTAAGGGATAAAATTTCACAATTGGAGGGGGACATTTTCAATGTCAACCCATCCAGGGGCCATTTTGAACACTAGGGCTAGACTTTCTAAGTTAGGATTACATGGAACTTATTTAAACAATGACTATCCCACATTCCATAGGGATTTGCTAATGACTCTTCTCTACATGTTAGAATTTTTAAAAAGAATAGAAAAACCCCTTTTTGGAACATTCTTTATAGACTAACATACATACCCATTTTCTTACCTCACACTAAATTTAATTAGTTATCAAAGAAATTACTTGATATGAGAGAATTTATATTCAAACAAGTAAAGAAAAACCCAATATTTTTTAACCATGGTTCTTCCATAATCAAATATTATTACATAGAATAAATTAGGGAGAAATTGAAGAAAGGGTTTTACTAGAACTAGGGCACTTACTGTCTTATCCTTTGTTGCCTTTCCTTCTCCATCTTTAGATGCACTGATTAGGCCAATAACAAATTTTTCATCTTGTAAATTCTTTGTAAACTCTTCTGGCATAAAACTTCATTGAAGAGCTTCCTATTATCAAAATATTTTTCACCACCCTTCTTAGAAATAAATTCTAGGTCATTTGATTTAGGGCACTCATTAATTAATAAATTTGGCCTCTATTTCTATTAATACTTACATCAATGAGATACTCCACATAGTTCAAAATACTTCAGTCACCTTACCCCATAAGTCACCACCATTAATTAATTTTACTCCCAATCTCCATCATGTATCAATGGATCAAGGGGAAGGGAACACAAAAGGTATGCAAACCAAGAACAAGGCAACACAATCTACCAACACATCTTACATGAAAATTAAGAAAAAAACACAAACATATTAAAATTAACCAAGAAGTATAAAATCAAAGAAACATTAACCATGAATGCTTTAAAACCAATATACATTCAAACATACAATCACCATGGAAGTGAAGTGCACAAAATAAGAGGGAAGCCAGCATGAAGAACCATCAATAAAGGCTGACTTTTTGTCTCCCCATTGTTGATCTCCACCTTGATTTTCATACTCTAAAATGGGATATTTTATAATTATGTAATTGTGTATAAGTGGTTAAAATATAGTGACAAACTAATAATATTGAATTACCTTTTATTTTTAATTTGAGTGTTTTTTTTTATAATTTTATTTAAATGACCTTGAAAATTATGTGATAAGACAAAACAATATTAATATTTCAAATTTATAAGCTATCATTTATTTTGTGCAAGGAAAGATAAATATAACTAGTCACATTTGTGTAGTGGACATATTTTCATAGGGAAAAGATGTCCTAAAAAATTAGGGACAATTGTCCTAATATGTGAAGTTGTATGAGATTGATATAGAAAGGCATGAGCATTGACTTGGAGATAATGTGTAGTACTAATGACAAACTGAGGGGTTAAGCTCATATATATAAATGGTTTAGAGGACTGGTAAATAAGAGTCATGTATTTGGGTGTAAATCATGTGGTTTAGGATATATCAATAATTAACATTATAAATGATAAATTATTAAACCTCGATGGGTAAAATATAATTATTCTTTAATAAGATACTCAAATTATCTAAGGCACTCATTTTAGCAAAATCTATAATAACAAATGAAGTAGTCATTGGCCAATATTTGAAATTTTAAAGACAAACTTTTAAAATTTAAAAAATGAGAGGAGAGAAAGGAAGGAGTGTAGCTATAATGAGATAAAGACATAGTACCTTGTAACCTATAAAGATGATGGATAATTTCCCTGCTTATTGAATAATTTAGAAAGATGGTTGTATATGTTGAATTGATGGCCTTGAGAGTGATAAAGTAGTAATTTTGAATAATTAATCAATCTATTGAGTTTTTAAGATACATATTACAAATTTAATAAAGGAAGAGAATCACTAAATTTACTAATCCATAATAAGGTGTAATAGTGATGGGTTCACTACAAGTGATGCCAAGGTCATTGAGTGTCACTAGCCTTGAACCTAGATCACCTATAATATAATATGGTACCATGTAATTGACTTTGTATAAATAATTCCAAGGTCATTATGTGTCAATAGACTCAAACCTATATTACCCATAATATATCAAATCACACTAATATGTATAGGTCTAAATTCTACTAGCACGATCGAAAGAGACTGAATAATATTCATGCTCCAATCATGACCTTATTTCACATATATTTGAATTGAAATAAAAATCAGTTTTATTTCAAACTATAATATTTGAGATTTTAAAGTTTACAATAACAAGTACCATGCCTTTGGAGTTTAAAAAATATGCATGAACAAGTATCATGCCTTTTGAACTTTAAAAATGTGTATTACATGAAAAATCATCATATCTTTTGATTTTTTAAAGTGTGTGCGCATAAACAAGTATAATGAATTTTTAACTTTGAAAAAAAATGATAATGAATAAATATCATGCCCCTTTGAATATATTGAAAATGATATAAATTATCATGCATATATATGTTCAATTATAATTGTATGTAAAAATGGTAACCTTTTTTTGTAATTTTTCTGCACATGCCCATGCGTATGCATTTAATTGTATGATTTTTTACTTGAGTATTTGAAAAGTCAGTACATATGCATGCCATATGTTCCATAATATATATAAATATACCAATATTTTTCATTTATTTATCATTAAATTAATTCAAACATATTAAAAACCTATATTTTGAATATTTGAAATGTGTACTCTATCCTAAATATAATTTTGAATTACGTTAAATATTTGAGAACTATTTTTTAAATATTTAAAACCCATATTATATCATATAATCTATTTTTTTTCATGTTCAAGGAGGTTTGGATATCTAAGACAAGCCCATTATGATGCATTTATTTTAATATGAGGAATTTAGCTTGTAATTTACTCATCTCAAAATAAGGGTTAATTGTATCATGTGATAAAGATGTAATTATGTATAATCATGTTAAAATTTGGAGATTATATCATCATGATAATGTAATTTTTATTGAAGTATATAAGTAACATATTTAATTTAAGGAATATAAGTCTTTTATCTAGATAAATATAGAAAATAGGCATGTAGTAAGCTAACCCTAATTTAACTTGGTTAATGTATTAAAAGTGCATGATATGTATCATGAAACCATTAATAAATCCCAAAAATCATAATAAGCACAAAAAAACTTCATATAATTATGTTAAGGGTGTCATATAATGGACATGGATATGTCTCATTAAATAAATACAATTTCCATACAAAAAGGACATTAAAAATGTTAGAAAAGGCAACATGCTTAAATGTCACAAATAGAATATGGCCAAGGGACTCAATAAATGGGCATGCTCAAGTGTCTCACATACCAATAAATAATCTCTTAAAGATTATCAATAAGTTATTTCATATAAGGACCAATGAGCCAATAAAATAATAAAAAAATGTGTAGCTTATTATGAAATATAGTAACAACATCAAAAGAACATATAACAAATATAAAATAGTTTATTTTGCCCATATGTATCAATTTAATATCATATGAAAGTAGCATATCCATGTAAGACCATGTAATATATGAATAACTATCAAGACACTTATATGATATGAAGCTTGACATGGTAGAGAGGTCATCGATAGATATAACATAGTCATAATGTAACCTTGTAAATAGGCATTGTCACTAGGTATAAGGGAATCCAAAATGTAAGAGACCATACAAATATGTATGTCATACATCAAACTCATATAATTTGTGAAATTTATGTATGTATGAATAGTGTTATTATATCTATAAAATTATTTTATGTTTATATTATAGGTGTAATACTTGAGGAAGGTGAGGTTATAAGAAGTGATATGGTCCCATAGATATTACATGTTGAGTATTGGTGGCATTGTTTTATTTTAGGGTCTTTGGCACCATAAAAATACTTGCACACCTTCTATATAGATATATTTATAGTACACCAACATATGAATCTTATTTTCTCTCTCTCATCTATTTAAGAAGAACACCATTTTCATTGTCTATGATTTCATCTACTATAATTTGACCTCATTTTAGTAACATTTGACATATGATATATGCAATAGTTATTTGTAATAGAAATATGTGGCATACCCACATAAAGTTATTCATGTCACATTCTCTTTTATTATTACAAGTTTTTTACATATAATTATAAAATTTTTATTGGTTTAAATAATAAATTTTTAATTTAAAATTTATAATAAGAATAAATTTTATATTTAATAAAAAGCTCACACTAACCTATCATTCAAGATATCAATTTAATCAATTAACATACGTCTCATGAAGGTTGATCACCAAATTTAGATATGGTAGAACCCACTTGCTCACTAAAAACATAGGAATTCATGAAGATGTCATACTCTAATCTATAAAATTGGATGTTAAAATTACATGTTCCCTTTAAGAAAGAAGGGATAAACAATAAAAAAAAGCTAATGACCTCTACATGTCATTAGGGTCATTTTCATTTCATTTCATTTCATTAGAAAAACATGGACATCAACTATTTTTGGCTCTATCATAGGTATGGGATTAGTGATGTTCCATGTGCACTTAAAGCCTTATAGGGCATATGAGAAATATCAATAGATCAAACTCTTAGATCAATCGGTGAAATTGGGACATTAAGTAAATTGGACATAGTGTGCCTAGTTACTTAGTCCATCCTTCAAAGGGATCCCTCCCTTTACAAAACTAGTAACAAGGCACTTTTTGTGTTTTATAAGCATTCAACAATAATCACATTTTATTTTTTACTATGAACTATATTATCATATGAAAGGAAATGTTGAATATATTATTTCTATTAGAGTTACTTAAGGAAAAAAATAATAAAACCATTTTATTTTAACTTAGAATATCATAATGAATAATGAAATAAAATCCAAGAATTCTTTTAGGATGTAAAGTGGTCCACATATATAGAAAATTAATGGATTATGTTTGATCACAACTTTGAAAAGAATATATTCTTAAGCAATTGTGTGTCATTATTTCCATTGAATTACTATACCAAGAGAACTTATCATTTCTCAATTACTTACTCTATGAATATGTAACATTTTCTCTTGTGTCAGTATGCACCTAATTTTTTCACAAGGTAACATTTCCAAAAATCTAATGATGAAGCAAGGACCTCTATAAATAAAATATGCTCATACTTAGTCTTATCTTTCTTTCTTATATTTTACCATTTTTTTGTCCTCTCAAACTATCAAATTTCCATTTTAAAGTGTTTTATATAATTTATTTACCAATGCATGGTATGGAAAAACCTAATGCAAGCACCTTGGGGATTCTGTAAACTATCCAAATTATTTTGTTATCTATTTTATAGGTTTCAAAATTATTTTTTGTATAAAGCATTAATTTCTACACTATCGAATGCAACTTTTTGATCAATCTTATATGTACATTTTGATGTATTTTACATGATTTTGTTTAATTTTTTTCTATTTTGGATTTACCTTCACATTTTTCCATTATAATCTTAGTCATGTTCAAGTCAGTTTTAACTACCTTAAAGTTAACTCCAACAAGTTCTCAGTCAAAATTATGTTAACTCCTACATGCAACCTCTTTTCCATCCTTAGATATAAATTATTTTTCCTTTTTTTTTAGATTAAAATTTAAGCAATTTTTTTTTATAAATTTATAGTCTACCCTCAGTATCTATTTTTAAACTCATCCCAATTTCCATAGTACTCTTTGGAGGAAGAATTATATGATATTTCAACACATTATTCTATTGTTTATGGTAACCATCTACTATTTTAGTTGGTAATTTTACAATTATCTTATTTACATTTGATCTTCCTTGAGAATTTCCAGGTATTTTATTGAGGAATATATATAGAGTTAACAACATGAGGATAAAATGATTTTACCAAATTATTTTTTTCATATATCATTTGTTTTAGTCAAGATGGGGGATCTAATTTAATCTTTCATTTTTTTATTGTGTTGTTTTTTAGATTAAATTTTCCTATTTTTATTAGATTATTTTGTATTAAAAAATCTTATAGATAAATCTTCCAAAATAATTTTTCACTCTTCCTCATTGCACTAAAAAATTATTCAATCATTTGTAGTTCCATCCATATATAGTGGATATAAAATTAAAATAGTTTGCATGTTTGAATATAGACATGGAAAAAATTCTAATTTAGTTATATATAAAAACTTTCACTTTTAGATTTTAATACATACAAATCTCACACATGACATAAACAAAAATATCTCATTCACATTTTCATAGAAAACACCAAAAACAAATTCCATTTAGAAGCACTTTGTCTTCTAGCATATTTATAAAATTCATTCAAAAATATTGATCAAAATTTAAAAATAGAAGTCATTTAGATTTACATGAAATTTATTTGCATACAAGGATCATGACAAAAAAAAACCAACAAACTGCATTTAACTTTGTACTCAAACTAAATATAAGAAATTTAGAAATTAAATTATACATACAAAAAATTTAAACAATAGGTTTAGGTTCTATTTGCATATTAATAATTTAAAGAATAAATTATACTTTCATTTCATTCACATACAAACACAAAAATAAAGTCATTCATTTTTATAGGCTCTTTAAATCAAAAATTTGAATAAAATCAACAATTTCTTATCTCCTGATGAAGGATCATGGTAGTGAACTAAAACATTGAGCAGAAAGATTTACACAATTATTCCAAAAAATGCAGAGAGTGATTTATATAGACCATGAAAGCATTGAATATTTAAAATTTTCATTTTTTATATTATTTTAAAAATTCATTACTTAGTGCATACATAAATATTTAAGAGAACAACAAAAATAAAAGATTTAAATTTATTTTATTTTTTAGTACTTTATTTGTAGTCATAGCATAGTTCATTTTCCATGCCAAAATCCTTGTTAAAATTCAAATAATCCCAAAAAGACATTTATAAAACAAATATTTAACTTAAATAAAAGAGAACAATAATCCTAAACAAAATAATCAATGATTTTAAAGCTTCAAAGTAGATATTTGTCTCATTCTTGAATGATGCTTCCTGAAGAGACTCATTGGCACATGATAGGAACATTTATAAGAGTACCAACACTTGTAATATCAAGAAACATTCAAATAAACATAGACTCAAAGCTTCAAATTCAAGTATTTCACTCTACTCTTCTTTTAAATGTCATTATTATTCAATTATATAGTCTCGATGAGAAAATATGGTTAACATAATTCCAAATCGTGAGATAAATATACCTTATAACCAACTGAGTCCATAATTTAAAAACTTCATTTCTTCATTTTATTTTGAGGTTTAACCTCATAATATTTCATTCATTTTTTGGATGATATTATTTAGACAAGCCCAACCTAATAGATATATCTAAATTGATAGAGTCCTTCAACCTAATTTCATCAAATTTTTAGAACTTATTATAGACTAAGAACTTCATTAGATCATGTCCTCATCAAATATTATTAGATCACATCTCAATATAATTCCCTTGATGATAATTTTTATGTAGATAAATTATTCTAGTATAGACACTTGCCAATATTTCTTCCTAAACAATAAGGTCATCTAGATATTCCTATATAAAATTTATAGCTAAAATAACTCAATTAACCAAATCAATAGACCCTGTATCACATCATATTTTCATTAGCTATCTTAAGAAGTCCTTGGGAAGTTGAGTGTGCAAAGGTTAGTAGCATGTTGTTTTCTACATGTAAAAATATGGTTGACACAACATAAAGGGATTCTCATTTTGTGTTTCCCTTATTATTTTTTTCTTTCATCCTTATCTCCTACTCCATTAATTATGTGGGTGTACATACACCCCATAGATATGTCTAGACAAGATTTTTCTAAGACTTTTGACCTCAAAGTTTATAAATTTTTTATTAAACCTCCAAGTGATGATTTTTTTTTAGTTGGAATAAAAATTATAATAAAAACATTAAAAACCAATATTATATCTACAACTCCTCTTCTTTCACTTTGAAAACCAATTATCATATAGTGATCTAGAAGCTACAACATCCTTTTAATATTGCTAGAAATTAACATGAATATAATAACATGACCCATATGTTCGATGTGGGATATACCTTAAAATTTTGACTAGACCTCACATTAGTCTACAAAACCTTAACAATAAAAACATATAAAGATTTTGATCGATATTCTAAAATAATTTGATTTTTATAAAATGGGATGTGTTGATTACGATTACCCCCACCACCATAAAACATTAATAAAAACTCTTTCATAGTACATGAGTATCTGATAATGACTCCACATAACATATACAACATGAACTAGTTTATCATAGGATACCAATATATTCTTTTGGATCCTCCCAAGAGGGAGTTCCCCAAACCCACCATCAATGCTACATTTAATGAACTCATATCCACATTGGTGGGTAACATTCGAGATTTGGAGAGTAATCAAGCCTCTCTCCAAACAAAAATATTTATGCCAAGAATTGACCTCAAACCTCAAAAATCATTTTTTCTTCTTCTAATATTCTCATTTCATTAACATCTTACCAACTATCTCAATATCAAGCTAATCCCACCTCAACTAGCTACACACCAAACCAAAATCCTAAGGATATCCTTACTTATAGGTTACCTAATAACATTGCTTCAAACATACCCCATTATATCAACCTCTTAACCAAGTTTCCATTTGATGTTCCTTATTTTTAGAAACCCAAATAGACACAAACTTATTCAAGATATACATTTTTACGTGACCTTGATTATTTTGTTTGTTGTTATATAAAAAAGGGGTTATTAACATGTCTTTTTCAATTCATATATTCATCACTTTTGTTTGATGTTGTTATTCCATTTATATTACTATTATATCTTTTCTTGACCACTGTTGGGATACCAAATTTCCATTCTTAGTATTTATGTTTATGTTTTGATTCTTTTTATTAATGTCTCATTGTAGCCCAATCTTGGTAATGTAGAATTTACCATCATAACTTGAAGAATATTTTTGAATTTCTATGTTTATGTTGGTCTTTTTTAATAGACATTGATATTCAAAAAGTTAGGTCCATCCTTCACCAATAATCCCCAAATTCAAATTGAAGAATCCTATAAATGTAAGGTTCCTATTAGAGGTCAACGACAAATTATTTTTATTTCACAAGATATACAGAGTTTATATGTCATTATTACTATTATGATATTATTTCATTTACATGTTAAGAGTTGAATACATACTCTACATACTAGTCTCCAGGGTAATCATAGTAAAAACAACATCTAAAATTGTATTCATGATTTCACATACACATCTAGGAGGTAGAACTACATTAGACTGAGGCCCATTTGGGATTTGTAGGCAATACTCAAACTACTAATGAAACTAAAAACTATCAAGAACAAGAAAATTACCAATAGACCAAGATCTTGAAACAGTAATTAGAATTGATTCTTATTGGTTGTTTGAAATAATTACAAACCCAAACCATGCTTAAATAAATATCAACTTGAAATTTAGAATTGACATGCAAAAATTAAAAAAATCTAAAATATAAAAAAAAAATCTATTTCTAGCAGCCGCTATTTATAGTAAGTTTAGTATGCAAGCATGAGTGGCTCTAAAAATTTATTGAAATAACCTAAATAATAAAATTAGCCTATGTAATGAAATTCAACTAAAGTTGACTTTTGGTTATAAAAATATACAATTTTTTAAAATAAAAAATTCCCAAAAAACTCATTAAACATTAATTTTAGACCCTCAGACGATCACATTTGGCCTCCAAAAAATATCAAAATCAAATATAGGCAGATATAACAGCTTAGGAAAGAATTAAACTTTTTGATATGGTTGTTTTGGCATGTGGAAGAGCTCAATTGGAGTTACAAGTCAAAAGTTATGGCCTCGAAAGGTTGGTCTATTTTTTCTGCATCATTCTCCTCTGGTTGGAAATAACTCAACCCCTGCAAGTTACCCTGATTATACTTCTGTCATTTTTCCTTGTCAATATTTTTCAACTCCCATTCTATAATTTAAGTGTTGTCTTCTTGTTTCAATCCTTCCCACTACACCAAATACCTATTATAATTCTATTGCTTTGTACTCACTATCTTTATATCCAAAACTTGCAGTATTTTTTATTTTTTCTTCTTTGGAACTTTTTGCTCCCAATTTAATTCTTCATATTTGTCATCTTCACCATCTTCTCCTTGGAATTCATATAAATCTAAAACATTAAATATTAGAGATATATCAAAATTTTATAGTAAACTCACCTCATAAGCATTGTCATTGATTTTCTTCACAATTCTGCATGGTCCAATTTTCTTGCACTTCAACTTGTTGTATGTGCCTTTTAAAAATATTTCTTTCATCAAGCAAACCATTACCAACTCTCTTTATTAAAATACCTTGGATCTTCTTTTCACATCTACTTCTACTTTATATTTCTCATTACTTTCCTACATCTTTCTTCTTACTCCCTCTTGCAACTGTTGCATATGCAATGCAAATGCTTCTACATCATCACTAATTTGATCTGCAATTGATGAATATACCAAGGTTAAAATAACCATAGGATTTTTACCATAAATAATTTGAAAATGTGACTTTCTTATTGATTGATTCACTAAATTGTTATATGTAAACTCATCTTATGGTAAAGCCAAGTCCCATTACTTTGGCTTCTCTCCCACTATGCATCCTAATAAATTTTCCAAGCTCCTATTTACAAATTCTATCTATCCATATATTTGTGAGTGATATTCACTACTTAATTGTATCTTGGTACCCATCTTCTTGCAAAAAATCCTATAAAAATGACTTAAAAATTTTGTGTCCCTATCTGAAGTAATATTTTTTGGAACACCAAGCAATCTCACAATATGCATAAAAAATAATTCTACAACCCTAGTGGCATCATTAGTTTTATTACATGCAATGAAATGAAGCATTTTAAAAAATTTGACTACAACAACAAAAATTGAATCATTACTTCTCTATGTGTTTGATAATTTCAACATAAAATCTATACTCAAATATGTCCATGGTCCTCTTAAAACCGGTAATGGCATGTATAGTCCAATATTTTATGGATGCCCTTTAGCCACCTAACATATTCTACACCTTGAAACATACCTTGTCACATCTCTCTTCATATTTGGCCAAAAATACTTTTCTTCCACCAAAGCTATTATCTTCGTCTTACCAAAATGTCCAACCAAACTACCACTATGTAATTCTCTTATTATATTATCTCATAAGGACCCAACCGTAATGCATAATTATTTCCCTTTGAAGAGATAACCTTATTGTATAAGATCCTCATCATGAATAATATCTATCCCACCTGCTAATGGATTCTTGTACTATTTAATTATATTGCTAAAATATGGATCAGTATCATATAATTTTTTGATAAATTCAAATCCAACTACTTCACTCACCATAGTAATTAATAATGTTATTCTCCTACTCAATGAATTAGCTACCTAATTTTTTTAATGATTTATGCTTCAACACAAAAGTATAGCCCTACAAGAAAGAAACATACTTTGCATGCCTACTATTCAATTTTTTTTGTGTATTCACATACTTCAACGCTTCATAATCTATAAGTAGGATAAAATCCTTAGGCACCAGGTAATGCCTCCAATGTCTTAATGCTTGTATAATTGTATAAAATTCAACATCATAAGTAAAATACTTTATCCTTAACTCATTCAATTTATCACTAAAATATACTATTGGATTTCCTTCTTGACTCAACATAGTACCATTTCCCATAAATGAAGCATCAAAATCAACTTCAAAAACTTTATTAAAATTTCTTAATGCTAAAATTGATCTTTCTTTAATTTGCTTCTTCAAAAATTCAAAGTTTTCTGTGGTTGCTCTAGTCTGTGCAAATTCTTTCCCTCTCATACAATCTATTATTGGTGCCACAATACTACTATTTTTTTTAATAAACTTTCTATAAAAAGTTGCTAAACCATGGAAACTTATTACCTATGTAATGATTTTTGGAATAGGCCACTCAACAATTGCCTTTATTTTTTATTCATCCATTTTCACACCATCTACTAAAACTAAAAATCCTAAAAATACCAAACTATTTGGTATACACATGTACTTCATCAAATTTGCATACAAATAATCCTTTCTTAATAAATCTATTACCACTATCAAATGTTGTAAGTGTTCTTATTTAATGTTAATGAATATCAAAATATCATCAAAATAAAAAACCACAAACTTACCAATATATTCTCATATCACCATATTCATCACCCTCATAAATGTGCTAAGTGCATTAGATAATCCAAATGGCATCACCATCCACTCATATAAGCCATCCCTAGTCTTGAATATATTTTTCTACTCATGTCCTTCACGAATTCAAATCTAATAATAGCCACTCCTTAGATCAATCTTGATAAAATATTTTGCTCCAACAAGCACATCCATCATATCATCTAAACGAGGTATAGAAAACCTATAATTTATTGTAAGTTTATTAGTTTCTCTACTATCCACAAACATTATCCACTCTCCATATTTCCTTGGAGTTAACAATACTGGTGTTACACGTGGACTCATAATCTCTCTTATCATCTTCTTCCTTAGCAATTCAGTAATATATTTATTTAGTTTTGCATGTTCTATTAGACTCATCCTATAAGCATCTTATTGGGTAGAGATGATCCTAGAATCAAATCAATGTGATTATAAATGTCTCTCTTCGGTGGTAAACCATATGGTAACTCATCAGAAATAACATCTGCATATTCTTTCAACACTCTTATTGCTTCTGTTGGTATTAGTATCAATTTTGTCTCTGCATTCTTTACTACTAGTGCATAAAAACAACCTTCTACCTTCATATCTTAGATAAATTATTTAGTATAGAGCATGCTTTCTATCTTCTCTTCCTCTTTAATAGGTAATAAAAATACCTTTGTACCACCTTTCTAAGAAGTGTATTTGTTAATTTCTCCATCATGAACTACTTTCCTTTCAAATTACCATGATCTTTCTAATAACACATGACATGCAGCCATCAGAATAACATCACACCATATTTGATCATTATAAGTCTTTCCTATAGGAAACTTGATTAAGCACCTTTTATCTACTATAACCTCATTCCCTTTCTAAAACCATGAAATATGATAAAGTTTAGGATGTTTTTCACATTGCAAATTTAGTTTCTCAATCATTTATTTAGAAACCATATTTTCACAACCACCACCATCTATAATTACTTTGCATACCTTTCCACCTGAAGTACATCTTGTTTGAAAAATATTTGATCACAGCCATGCCTCACCACCTTCTTTATTATACACTTGATCATTCCTTAGAGCGATCATGGTTCTTCTCATCATGAGATTCTCTCCAACATTAGTTGGTGCAATTTCAATATTTTGCTTTTCTATTTCAGCCTCAACTAGAATTACTCTTGGGTGATCTTCTTGCCTCCTTTCTTGATCTTGATAGTGTAGACACTCAAATGCTCTGTGACCTTCTTCTCCACATATATAATATAAATAAAAGCTATGCTGATTCAAAAACCATCTGCTAGCACCACCATAATCTTGTCCCCTCTGAAATCCTCTTCTTCTTTGTTGGTATTAAAACCCTTGCCTATTATCATCTTGCCTTTCTGCACCACATAAATATTCACCTTTATTTGCATTAAATCCAAATTTTGTGGTATTAAACCCACCTTGTTCCCTTATTGGAGGGGATCTACTTTTTTTTAGACCAAAAGATGTCCTAAAATTCTATCTATTTTGTTTTTCTTCTACCTTTAAAGCTAATTAATAAGCCTCCTCCATGTTAAGTATTCGATACATGCTTAATTTATCTTAAATAAAAAATTTAAAATCATTTACATACCATGTATCTATATTCTATTTTATTTCATCATGCTCCACTCGTATGAAAAGATTATAAAATTCATCAGTATACTCTTGTATACTATAATCCTTTTACCTCAAATTCTGAAATCTTCTGCATAGGGTTTGTGCATTATCTATAGGAAGAAATTTTTTCCTCAGATTCTTCTCCATATTTTTCCATGAATTAATCTTCTCTTTAGCTTTTCTCTATCTCTCTTTCTAGAGGTGATCCCACCAAGTCAGTGCATGACCTTTCAATTTCATGCATGCAAACTTTACCTTCTTATCTTCTCTCATAGTCTTCCACTCAAAGAACTTATCCATGCTATTCATCTAATCTATCAAATCTTATAATTTTAAACTACCTCCATAATCTATAAAATCAACATTGATTCCTTCATTTCATCTTTCTAAAGATCAAACCATTCTCTCTTCCATCGATGGTGGCTAATTTTATTGTTCTTCTTCTTGCTGAACTTCTTCATCATGATCTATGTCTTCTTCATCACCACTTTGTATTCTCTATTGATTGGTTATAAAATTTGTTAATTATTGAAATTGCCTCTATATCTCTTATATTGTCTGGTTCATCTATGAAATAAATCTTCATCCTATCACCATTCTTTGCTCCTTCAAGATTTAAACTTGCTATGATACCAGACAATAAAACTAAAAACTATCAAGAATTTTTTTTTACCAATAAGCCAAGATCTTGAAATAATACTTAGAATTAATTCATATTGATTTATTGAAATAATTAAAAACCTAAACCATTATTAAATAAGCCTCAAATCATAATTTAGAGTTGACATGCAAAAATTTGAAAAATCTAAAATCTAAAATAAAAGGTCTATTTTTAACAACCACTATTTATAGTGAGTTTCACATGCAAGTGTGCAAGGATGTAATTTTTTTTGAAATAAATTAAATACTAAAATTATCCTATGGAATGAAAATCAACTAAAGTTGACTTTCGGTTCTAAAAATATACAATTTTTAAAAATAGAAAATTCTTGAAAAAATCATTAAACATTAATTTTGAACCCTTAGATGATCAAATTTGGCATCAAAAAAATATCATAATCAAATCTAAGTGGATAGAATGGCTTAGGGCAGAAATAAATTTTTTGATATGGTCATTTTGGTGTGTGGAAGAGCTCAAGCAGAGTTACCAGTCAAAAGTTATGGCCTCTAGAAGGTTGGCCTATTTTTTCTACATCAACTACATAGGGTTTTCTTATCGTATCTTGACCAATCCCTTAATTGTGTTCCCCACTTTTCATTATTTTATTTATATCTATTTCATGTGTAGGACTAGGGTTTATATTTAATAGGTATTTAGTGCATCTATTTGGCTCCCACAAAGAAACAATAAACTCTCAAAATAAGTCACGCAAACCCATATCAAATAATTAGGCACACAACCAACTAAGATGAATCTAAACTCAGTAGATAAGGTTGAAATCATTCCCCAAATTATTTTTGTGGCCTTGTCCCAATAAAGTTTTCAATTCTATTTTTGGAAATAACATTATTTATAACTCTTTTCTAGAATTTTTCAGTTATAGTTAGCTACATAGTCAACATTAAATATATTTTAGTGATATTTGCACATTCTTAGGATCATTTAATATATTTTTATCAAATTATAAATTCTATTAAATTATGTATCATACTATATTTTGATTATTAGATCAATATATTTCAGCATTTCCATCTCAATAGTTTAATTCACTTAATTGGATTCATCTATTTAGAATTATCTTAAGCATTCTCATGGAACTTCTATTATTTTATAACATTGCCTATTTGTTGTGTTATTGATTTATGTCCTAGGATTTAATTAAAATTATGTAACTTCTTGACACTAAAATAAAATAGCCTTACACATTACATATAAATTCAAAACATAATGATTCAACCTCTTCGACCTTGGAGTCATCTGATACTAAATAATTTTCTCTTGTCACCTTAGATAAAATATAAACATAATATTTCTATTTCGACCTTGGTTTGATATCTTATAATTTATAGACACGCAATAAAATTGATTTCCATTTCAATTTATTTTTTATTTTCTTTGCTTGTTTTAGAAATCCTGTTAAACTACGTAGTGATTATTTTGAAGGGATATATAGTGTTTTATTTATAGACATTGTGGCATGAAAATATTACCCCAATACTCATAGCCATTGTATAACAGTAAACAAATATTTTAATTTCCATGTGCCACATGATATAAATGCCTAGGGTTATTTGTTTATAGAAAATGAAGCCTTTTTTATCCATGTATTTTTTGGTTCACCTTTGAGGAGTTTCTTACCTATGGAAGTTACTCTCATTTTACCCATGAAAATGATTTTATTCAGATACATGTATGGTTCTATCCATATACTTATTTATTTTAAACAATGGGTCAACACTAATCAATGAATAGGCAAATATTTTTGAGATCCCACACAGTCATTCAAGACATTTCTTAAAGTACCCATTATACCTTTAGAATTTTAATGTATTATATTCATATTCCTTAACTTCTTTATACAATCTATATTACTTATTCATTACAAGCATTTTAATTTTTACAATTAGTTTCATCATATATATGAGGGATAGTTTAAGACAACATGATAGTGATGTACATCCTATAGATATTTTTTTCTCTATTCATTATATGAATTTTACTTATGATAATGATTGTATAAATAGTAAAAAAACATATGGAGGATGATTTTGATTTCAACAAAGTTATAATCAATGAAAAAATAACTTTGTTGGTCTTTGGGAACAATTGTTTTTTCAATCAAATTCTTATTTATCCACTTTTTAATCCCCATTAAATTCCTCCTTGTTCACACCTTTATATTTCCATTTAAAAATAAAAATTTGTGAATATGTTAAATATAGTGGTGATAATTCTCTTTATCCAACAACAATAAAATATAATAAGACTTTCCAAATTAATGATATATTACATGATGAATGATATTTTAAACCCAATAAATACCCTATCCTTAATCCTATTCAAACTGTTGTTCCTATGGTTAAAATTAGAAATATAGTTCAACCCTTAAATAAGCATCTAAAAAATCTCAACATGCCCTCCCAAGAATTCATATACTTAATACATGTAGTAAGTGCTTTGCAAGCCTAATTCTACCAATTATCCTAAGAGAGTAAAAGATATTATTCTTGAGTTGAATTTAATTCAACTCATTATAATCCTATTATGCATACTATTTTGTATTCAACATTATCATAAAATTTTCACATTGATACATTTTTCCCATTTGATGGAGGAGAAAACCCTTATTTTTATCTTATAGTTTTTTGATAAACCATGAATGGTTATAATGGTAATCAACTATTGTTGGAACTATTTTTTAAAGATCTAGAAAGATTTAATTTTTCTTGGTTTCATTTCAATCCTAATAGATCTTTATTTAATTATCTAGAAGTGGAAGAAGTATTTTTAATACAATATATTCAAAATAAAGGTCCTAAAGTCACTTATAAAAAAATGTCATCTTTTTATGAAAAAGAGTTGTGATTTTATTTAAAATTTAATACTACTATGTATCAATTAATCTACTAACCAACTAATTTAAAATTAAAATAGATTTTTAATAGAAATTTAATTTATTAATTAAAACAAAATTTTATTTATATTATGATGTCTTACAATTATAATAAAATTATACATTGTTCATGTATCAAATATTTGGAAAGAGATATTATGTTACATGTTGAATATACCGATAAGTAAAATCAGTCACCTAAAGCAGACACACACCATGAATAAATTTGAAGAATTAAAGAACAAACCATATTCTGACCGCACATACACTAAATAAGCCCACGATAATAAGACATATTTGAATAGTTCAAATCCAATGTTGCATCTACCTCTAACAAAGCCAAACTTGTCAATAAATGAGAATAATATAATCCCAAGGTTATTCATCATACTCAATCTATTACATCATGGAAAGCACATTCCATAATAGTTTCTCATAATCCTCACCGACATGACACTTTGAATAAATTATAGAATACATGGTTAATCAAATTAATTTTTAATTATTATTACCTTCCTTATCATTTTTAAAAAATAAAGGTCAATTATTTTCACTTATCATGATATTAATAAATACCAAGATAGAAATTATTATGTACTATAAGAAAATATAAAAAAATATTTCATTTTAAAAATTTGATAAGAAGTTGCAGAAATCTTCATTTATGTTTTTATAACTTTAAAATATAAAAAACATATTCTCAAAAATATCTTATAAAAGATGAAATGATTTAAAATAATTATATTAATAATCCTCAAATTAACAACACTATTGTTAGTTCTCATATCCATTATACTAACAGAGAATAAACATGTGCACAATAAATTCCTAAAGTACAAGATTTATACAATTTAAAAGAATCAACAAAGATATACACTCAAGTGTGGATTCCAATGTCAACATAATTACAATTTTATTATAATGGTGTACATATTTTTTTATATAAGTGAAAACTAAATAATAGTTGATTATTCGCCATTATTTTTGCCATCTAGCTTCTATTGTTCTTAATAAACCTTAAAAGCTAAACATGCTAAGAATATTTTAAATACAAGTGTTTAAATCATATTACCCAAAGAAGTTTATAATGAACATCATTTAATACCTATTAATTTAACTATAAAATCTTGGGTCCATAATTGAACACAAGTGCAACTTTACATGATACATACACTTTGTATTTGATAATACAATCTTTGCATCTTCTGGTAGCTCTAAAAATTTTGTGAGATGGGAGTAATGGTCAATAAGAGAATTACTAAAAATTAGTATGTCATCAATATATACACATAGGAAACTAGAAGTGTCTTTAAAAATGTTATCCATGTGGGCC
This sequence comes from Torreya grandis, assembly GCA_037957365.1. Classification (NCBI taxonomy): domain Eukaryota; kingdom Viridiplantae; phylum Streptophyta; class Pinopsida; order Cupressales; family Taxaceae; genus Torreya; species Torreya grandis. Next base: position 240,442 of record JARHVA010001512.1, on the reverse strand, counting down.
TGGTAGAATGCTGGGGCATTCATCAAATCGAAGGGCATAACAGTCCACCAAAAATGGCCGAAGGGGCAACTGAATGATACCTTTTCTCTATCAGTTTCTTTGACCCTTATCTAATAAAAGCTAGATTTAAAGTCAAATTGGGAGAAGTATTTACATGCTACAAATTTCTCCAATAGATAACTTTTATTTGGTATAGGATATGGAAAGGCTGGGTAATGACGTTTAATGGTCTATAATTTATGACCATCCTTTTCTTACCTCTCTTTTATTCTGAGTGATTATTGACCATGAAGGCATCGCAATAATATGAGGAGGTTGATTTTTATATGAAGCCATTAGCCTCTAGTTCTTTTATCTATGATTCCATATCATTGTAATCCTATGCTGGTATTGGGATTTTCTTCCCAATTTTCATAAGCTTTCCTTTGATGAGCTTAATATCCATCTCAGGCATAGATTTTGACCAAAACTATTGAGGGTTGTTAGAGTAGATAGTGGTTTTGATCTTTTCTCTGATAGCTTAGATTTCAACAGGAATTACTAATTCAGGTATTTGAGCCATAGAGCTTGGGAATTGCTCAGTTGCATAGATAAGTCAGGGAATCCTTAGTCTTTCATTATCTATGGTGAACATGACACTTTTTGTAGTAGATCCATAGGGTGAGTATCTATCTATAAAGGCACCACCTAAAAGAATATCTATAGGCATTCTATTTAAAGTAAAAAAGTCACAATGGAAGATTTTATCTTGGATCTTAAGGGATTGTTGATGTTTATACATGTTACAGATAAAATTACTCCCTTAGACATCTAAGCTCTTATAAGCTAGTGTTTCATCTAATATTTTTCAGTCATGGATGATTTATGATTTTGAAAATGAGAGAGAATCACTTGTATCTATCTCTGCATCTACCAGTCTACCATTTATTTCTATAGTTATGAATTGTACAAACTTTCCATTAATCAGTTGTGTCAAATAGGTTGGTTGTGTTATCTCTAATGGAGGGATACTTGTACATACTAGTTTTTGCCTTGACAGATCTAGAACTAATATTTGTTCATGGTAGATTTCTTCTTCTACTTCTATTTCTTCTTCTTCTTCTTCTTCTTCTTCTTCTTCTTCTTCTTCTTCTTCTTCTTCTTGGATATTACTGCATTCACCTTTGTCTGGGCAATTGTCTTGATCAGAGTAGAAAACATCATCTACCTCATCTTCTTCACTATTTTCTATAGGTAGAAGTACATCCCATTTTAGTTTGATTTGTGGTGAATGTATTTCCTTTAGAGGCTCTTTACTAGTGAATTTATTCTTGATTCAAGAATTGCATGGTTTGAAAGAGCTTTGAAATTGCAAAGGGGGATTAGAAGGCCTTTGCATAGTAGGTAACATTCTAGGCATGAAGGGCTACCTTCCTCTGGTGTTGCTTCATCCTCTGTGGTTACCTCTGGCTCTAGCCTTGGTATCACATTTTGATACTTCATCATGATGTTTGGACCATTTTCCATATGCTTCAAAAGGAATACTAGAATTATCATGATGCTATGGTCATTGCATATTTATGAGTGGTTGCTCCAAATCATCAGCTAATGATTTGAGAGCATCAAAATCTTCATCGAAGTCTTCTTCAGGGAGATCATATAGAATTGGTTCATAGATGTCATCCTGTAAGTAAAGATCTTCATCTATGTCAATGATATCCCACCACGTGGCTACATTGGAGGTAACAATAGCTTTGAAAATAGGGTTTTATCAGTGACATTGGGGAGCAATGTGGCCAGGTTTGCGAAAAATATAAAAAATAGGTGTTTTGGAGGGTAGACGAGGAGAGTGGCATTTTTTGAGCAAGTGATGTGGAGGAGCATAAAAATGCTTACGAGGGAAAGAGTGGCACTTGAAAGATAGATACTTGTGATGCTGCTTTTGTTGCTTGTGAGGTTGTATAAATGGGTGACAGTGAAATGGTGCTATTTCAAGAAAAATAGGAGCTATTTGAGATGCTTGATGATTAGTGAGCTTCTAGATTGTTTTGGTGTTAGATACTAATTGTATGGCTTGTTGTTTAGCAAAATCAATAGTATCTGAAAGAGACAAATCTTTAATTGTGAGGCCTTTGAGATCGATGTATGAAATCACTTTATCAATGAGGTTATAAGAGAGAGCATGTAAGAATTTCAATTTTATCTTAGCAGAAATAAAACTTTTATTGGCATAAGCTAGCTCACAGAATTGCTTTGCAAAGGCATCAAACTATTTTAAATCACATAGCTCCATTTTGAGCAACCATTTTTTGGATTCTAGTTCTTGATTACCAACTGGAGGTACAAACTCATTAATCAATAAATAAAATAATGTGGCTAAAGGATCTAGCTAGTTATGAACCCTTTGGTTCTGTTCTTGTTTCTATCATAGAATCCCACCATAGGGTTACAATACCCCAAAATAATTTTGATGCAAAGACTGTAGTAGCAAGAGGATCTAGATGGGATGCTACTGTAATAACTCGCATTGAATTACACGAGGTTGAGATTTCATTTAGTGGATTCAAGGTGTCATCAATATTTAGATACGATGGTTGTAATGGCATCTACGTCCTTTACTTGAAAGAAGTACTAGGATTCTGATTTCATTTATGAGGTTTGAAGTTTGAACCAAACTCAACCTTATGTGATAAAAGAGAGGATTGTGCTTCGTTGGAAGCTTCCAGATCTTGCTTTACTAGCCAGGCTAAGATATCTTCTAAGGCTTTAAGTTTAGTATCTATGGAAGACAATTGACTATTCATTTTTGTAGTAGAATTAGAAATCCTATGGCAGACACTATTGGTATTGTCTTCAAGAATAGTTAATTTATCTAAACTATGCATAATATACAAAACATCTTTACAAAGGTCATCAAGGTTTTTTGAAAGATGTGAATTGAACCTGGATATATAATTCTAATGCTTGAATTCATTTGACAGTTCCACATCTCCTTGGAATGCTGTAGAAAAATATTGAACAAGTCATTCTGGTTGCTTGTACATTCCTTTCTGAGGTGGCCATCTTCCACCTTTATTCAGATTGACCTTATTGTCTATATAAAATTCTAGATTATCTTCTCTTTTAAGATTCATTAAAGTGCAAGGTAACTGATCTTTTAGATTAGGTCCTTGGGTTGATCTCTTCATCTTCAATAAGGATATGACTAGTTTTTATAGATCTTCTTGAAGAAGAAGAAAGTTTGTTAAGAGAGAGAATAGAAGAATTATTAATATAGAGAGATCTTGGGAGGATATTGATGGTCTTTTCATCACTCTTATGCACATTATCTTGACCTTTAATTTTAGGCGATACATTCTTAAGCCAATCAAGCTTCGAATCAGAAGGGATTTCAATAGAATCTATGTGACCTTTCTATAATTGGATAGCTCCACTAAGTCTTCAGGCATAAGGTAATTTTCTAGGATCTTGGGGTGGTTTGTATTAGTCATACTATACACAACAGATATATTGATAGAAGCATACTTAAATTCACCAAAAATATCTAAACCAAATAAGGAAGTAAATAAACCCCAACAATCTAATGATCCAAACTTGACTTCTTTACATCCTTTATCGTGGACTATGATAGAGAGGTTAGGACAGAACTCAAAACAAATAACTTTATCATTAAGTCGACCAAGGCTAGATAGTTGAAAGGCATGTTCAAAGCTGACTTGGAATCTATCACACAGAGTTTAATATAAAATAGGTTTAATATTACTAGGGATAAATGGAGTAATATATATATATATATATATATATATATATATATATATATATATATATATATATATATATATATATAAGACCAAAATGTACAAATTTAACATCTTCATGAGAATGGATGTAATTAATCTCGAGTTCAGGTAATAGAGATAATAAATTTGTTTGAAAGGTTTTCTTTGGCTTATAACTCAGGGTGAGTTCATCAGATTTGATCTATGTTTTACAAAAGACAAATAAGTAGACTTATAGACAAACTTAGATTTAAGAAGCTCAGATTTCTTATATACCCGGGAAGCCTTTATAGTCAAAGGTTTATACATACTATTTTATTTCTCAAGAGTTTCTTCTGTGACTTCAATGCCAAGACATTTTAAAAGTTGTTCAAGCATAAAAGGAGGTAATTCATATATTCCTTCTATTTCAGATTCATTAAGGATCTCAATTGTAGAAGACATTTGGGATTTTCCAAATTCCATTGTAAGAGATTAAGGTTTTAGGGAGCGAGAAAATTCTGGTTAGAGAATTGACTTTTGCAGAGAAAAAAGGGCCTATGACAAATTAATAAATGGCCAGAGACTCAATGTAATAATTTTATCAAAGAATTTTTCAAAGCAAGGAAACATAAAGGTCTTGAATAGAAAAATAAAATCTTACAGATCTTGTAAATAGAGGCTCTGATACAAATCTTTTTACGTCATTAGATGCTCTTTTATCCACTTTCTATTATAAGAAACCCATGACAGTAGGCAGGGGCCAGATGGCTATGGCTTCACTATTATAACTCAAAATTATTACACTCTTTTTATAGTCTATCAAGTTTTTGATTCTCAGGTTCTTTTAAGAGGGAAAGAGAAGAGCATATGCTTAAGTAGGCTACTATATTTCTAAAGCTTAGAATTTTTTTGATGATCAATACATAGAGAAGAGTCTTATTCATAGAAATTGGGAGGTCCTTCCTGGAATCTTTACCAAGGAGGTGTTTGTCCCATCATGCTTGACAACACAAAAGTAATCTACAGTGATATACTGTTGGATGCGCTAGATGAAAATGTCTAGCTTGGTGGGTCTAACATTGCTTCCGCTTCAATAAGCAAGTCATCTTCACTTATTGGCTAAAAGAGACACCTTAGCTGGAATGTACTGGAAAGATTCCAGTGCCAGGGTCTAGATTCACATGTATGACAGTGGGGATTGATATATAAATATGATTTCCATTCTAGCTATCGTTGGATAATCATGTGTACTATGGTGTCTTGTTCATGGTTCTCTTCTTCATGGATACGGTGCGGATCATATCTAACTATCCACCTATAGAGGTGTTCATTATGTGAGGACCTAATTTTTATCAACCATGTCCATAAAGGACATTTTAGTAGTTCAGTAAATTGGCAAAATAAGAATTCACTATTTAGCCTTTCTATAGTGATCACACCAGTATTTTGATGACAGTTTGCTTGATTAGAGGCTGCTGAAGCCATCTATAGATCTTGTCCTACTGCATAATAAATCTGAGTATATCTTGGATGTAACCCTTCTCTGAGAATTTATTCTTGAACAAGTATGTTTATAGAAGCAAATCCTTGATTATAAATTTTGGTTGGATTAAAACTAGGATTGGGTTGATGCATTAAGGTTGTAGGTGGATTTCTACTAAGCCAGTCTACTATTACATTGTTAGTGCCTTTTATATGTTGCACATAGAAGTTGAATTGATTAAATAAAGAATACCATCTTAAATATTTACCGTGACCATCTTTACGACCATGATGCTTTTATCAAAAGGTCAGAAATCTAGTACAGTTAGTTTTTACAAAAGAATGTGGTAGATGAAGAATTTTTAACATAAACTTCTCTAGACATTTCTTGATAGCGTAAATTTCTTTATCAAAGGAGATTCACTTAAGAATATCTATACTGAAGAATACACTAGAGAAATCACATACGAATTCTATATTTTCACATATATAAAGAAGTATTCCTCCCCATGCAGTATCGGAGGTATTAATATAAACCAAAAATTGATTTGAATTTGGGATATGGAGTTTTGACAGCAACACAACTTTGGATTTGATCTTCTGGATAGTAGTTGTGTGCTCATCCTTCCATTGGAATGCCTTTCTCTTCTAGAGAAGTTCTTGAAGTACGAACCTATCTTCACCAGAGTTAGGATAAAAGCTATTTAGATAATTTAATAATCCCAAAAAAGCTTGAAGCTTTGGTTTGTCAAGTTCTTCTGGAAAACTGATGACCTTCTCTTTGATATGCAATTGGATTTATAGTTTCGAATCTTGGATGATCATTCTAAGAAAATTTCATTCTGTTTTGCAAAGCTAAATCTTTGTATTTGACAATACAATCCCATAATAAATCATATGTTTGAAACAAATATATAGAAAATTCATATTAAGCACACATTTTCTAATGAAGTTAGAAATTATAAATCTCTCTCACACACAAAAATTAGAATGTTTAACAACATATTATCATCCAATACATCTAATCAATCAACAATGGTCCCTTGGACCTGAATAACTAATACATAGTTTGTGTCCACATACACATTCATATCATCTATCAATCTTTCTCACAATGTCGATGTAGTCCCTCTATCTCATGATCTCGACCTTGACTAACTCTCTCACAGGCTTCATCCACTACCAAATGCTCTCAGGTATTCACATATTTTACCTATAGATGAACATGCTCATTAAATATAGTAACACCTATGTCTAATTTCCCTGTAGGTACAAACATCTGCTATTGACTCAACTCAGCATTAAGCTGATCTAGATCAATAATCAATGCATCTTTATATCCTCAATGTCTCCACACTATTTACCACTTACATATATTCAGCATTGGCGATCTCATAGTTTTCAAATATTGTGCATGTAGCCCCACTATGACTACTCTCTCTACAATACCTTAGGAACAACATTATCAATCACATGATGTACCAACACGTGCAATGTTGACTCTATGATCAGTGATCAATGACAAATACTCAACATATCCTAAAATATACATATACATAACTATCACTACCATATTTACTATTATATACAAAAATACACAAATTTTAAGGATGCATACCTCCCCCACCATAAGAGACTCTAGCACTGCTATTGCAGGAGCTGCTACTACAATTGGAAACACTTGTGGCCACCTATGTTATGCCCACCACTGGGTATACTTCATACATATCAACAACATCATCTAAACATGGAAACTATAATAATGGATCCCTCTTATCCATAGGTAAAGGATCTAGGTCATTAGATGAAGGAAGATCCCTCTCCCCCTGTCGTGTAGGTGGCCTAATTGACAGTGTCTATATCACTATTGTTGGGGGCACTGCCTACATTATGTCAAATTGATGACTCACCCTCTACTTCTAAAACTAGTCATACGCTTCAATAAACATATCATTTAACCAAAAACTAACATGTATCCATCACAAATCTATTGCATCCTTTGTCCAAAAACCAAAACCATGATACGATCTCCATACCACATCAATTGTAATCAACCAATCTTAAACACGATGATAATCGATGGTAATAGTCCATGTCAAATGTCCCAATCAATCCACCTCCATCTATACATCTTTAGATAAGTCCATCTAGCAACAAGAACTCCTACTATTTATATAACCCTTATATACTCATATGCCCAATAATGTAATATTGTAGCAGAACTCAAGCCACTGTTATATCCCTATTTGGTAAATTGGTGTTAATCTCTATATATAGATGGGCCAACATACTATGGCTCCATGAATATATAACATGGTTATCCTCTATATCTCTTACAATAGAAAATCATTTGGTAAGAAATCGAAACACATTCCCATCCACTGCGACAAAAGCAGCTATCAATCAACACACAAAATTTTACAAACACAGAAATACTGACACAACAATATCTGACATTAAAAATTTAGTGTCCACTATATCATAACCTTTACCTTTATCATGACTGAGGATATACCAGTGTGCATTATATATATCAATAGTAGTTTAATCTATAACTCAGGTACCCACTATGGGTAGCTACGGTATACGTGATAATCCTCTTGGGCCACTGTCATCTCCCGTCAGTAATTAGAAAGTACAGGTATTTGAATCCAAATTCTCTGCTAGGGAAGTCATCTTAGTCATATCATAGGACATGGATCCAATCTACCTACATAATACAACCCTGCAACGTAAAAAATAACTGCCTCCTTGGATTATAATTGGAGCCCATAGATGGTCTCCATGATGCGACCACGATGAAATTCTCGTGCTCTAAGGTCACCTAACAAAATCACAATTTCAGAAATTATACTTAACAAATCAACACTTATACTATTCAATTCCATATATACATCACTGCTCTACATTGGACCCCAGAATCGACCGGCCGCACTACAATGTAAATTAGCGTGGATGGGGCCATATTATCCAGGATGAACTAGCATAGGGTCTGGACAGGACCGTAGTCCATGATACAAAACCATATAACACGAAAATGGCATGAAAAAAAATTATACAAATTTTTTTATATGTTCTAAATTCAATAAGATGGTGGTCTTGCTACTGACCAGATCCGACATAGCATCTGCCTCCACTACAGCTTGAACTCGCTCAAACCATGTGGGCCCAATAGAATCTTCGTCGAGGAATTTTTACTCTTATTCACAAATTTTAAAAAATTTATTGTTCAAAAATGAATATTAAAATTTATTTTACAAAACCAGTCATATATTATTCACCTTTGCCTAAGGTAAATTATTACCCCAATTAATTAGCATTGATTTAAATTGTAACAAACTTGTCTCGAACAATACTGCTCCAAATTCATATTTATTAGCTTTGTTGGAATATTGACTGTATAACATTCTTCAAGTTACCCCTGCACCCTCTGTCATGACATTCTCAAAATCACCAAATGTTTTCATAGCACTCATACTTAATCTTTATCAGTAAAAATTCAAACTATGATATATTGAACAATATTTTTTAAAATTGCTTTCCATTAGACTCATAATAATACTGACATTTATATTTCACATCATCCTAGGTGGTGTATTTAGTATGGCATGTTAAAAATTCTGAAAAATTTACATAATATTTATTAATCGCTCTTTATTCGCACTATTGCTTAACCAATGCTTTCAAATCATGCTCAATTTTATATAAAACTCCCTTCGATACAAAGGATTTATTACTCTAATATTTTACTTCTAAATTGGGGAAACATACACACTCATGCACTAAAATATTTTCAATATTTACATAATAGGAAATACATAATAAATACAATATATGCAAACACGTTAAATACAAAAAATCAACAAAATTATGATAACCACTTAAAAATGAACATAAATTTATATATTAGAGGGATATATAGTCCTTTCATGTAATTTTATTTCTCAAATTTTAGAAGTGTTAGAAAAAAAAAAAAAAAAAAACCTAATACATGTAAGGGCATGATACTTATTCATCATGTACTCCCATTTTCTCATATCTACAAATTTCAAAACACCATTGATTCAAATTTAAAAATTCAAATCTTCAAAAAGTTATAAGTTTAAGGTTTCAAAAGTTTTTAGGGCTCAAAAAACTAACACCCAGTATCAACTTAGTAGAGATATAGGGGGTATGATGCTCATTCATTTTCATGTTTCTATATGATCTTTTGTTTTATTTAAACTTGTATTATATTCAAATTATAATGATTATCAAAACAATACATTTTAAATTGTAGTTTAGTGCACTATTTTTTTGATCTATATTTGGGACAAAAAAATAGAAACAAAGGTGAAACCTCCATGGGACATCCTTACCATGGACATAATACAATTACTATAAAAAAATATAGGTGTTATGGAAGCACACCTCAAAGTCACAACACAACGGAGAAACTAAGAATGAAAAAAATGATTACATCATGTAAACTTGGCAGTACACAATATAACAAAAGGTCATATCATGCAGCTAGAGCCACCAAGCCCATAAATAGAGGAGGCGATAGAGGAGAAATATCAAGCTTATGTCCAAAACCTCCACAATGAGGGGAAGATGTGTCAAGTATGGTCTATCTTTCCTTTTATTTTTTTTGTTCTTCTTATTCAGTCTAATCATAGTGGAGAGGATATCAAGGTTCAACTTGGGAAAACTCCCTTACCAATCCTGACCACAAGGAGAACACCCAACATGCCTAGTATTGGGAAAAAGGAAACCTCTAAATACATTAGAGGGAAAGAAGCCCTACCCAGGGGGTAGGAGGCTAGGAGTGGTAAGATATAATGATTCTAAGATTTACGATCTTCATGTATCCTTGTTCGACCAAGTCCCCTCCAACCTTGGTTTCTACTATGCCTACTCTATTGGAGATCCACCATTGGAACTTTGTTAACAATGCAAGGAGCACAACCCAAATGGTCAAGAAAAAAATGAGATATTGAACCTCCATTTTCACTTTTATGGATTGCACTTAGATCTAAATCATAACATTAGACAACAAAGAGATTCATTTACAGATAGAGAATTCTCTGATCAAAATTTCTTGATTAAACATAAAAACATTTTCTATCTTTCCATAGCATAAATGTTATTTTAAAGTGGAAAATACTCCAAATTTTATTGAACATTTTTAGTAATGGCCACAAAATCCCCTAGATGGATGAGGTCCTAGGAAAAAGGCTCAAGCCAATGTCTAATCTTTTTTATCATCTATGTTTGAATTGGAAGAAAAAGGAATAACAATTTAAATTTGACTTGATTCCTTAAAACTTCCATTAGATATTTTCTTTTTAAATGGGGAGTTTAATGTTTATTATTCACTATTATCTTATGATTTTTGTAATGTTTTGAGAAGTGACTTTCTATTCTTGTAACCATTATTTTGAATGAATAAATGTCTTTTTGTTATATTTAAGTTATGGTTTTGTTATTTATCTCTAATCCTATGAATTTATTAATGTTTTGAGAAGAAAATTTCTATTCTTGGTTTTTTTTAATGAATAAATGTTTGTTTTGATATTTTTAAATTTAGCTTTTAACCATTCTTACTATTTTGTTTCCTAAGAATAAATTTCTACTTCCTAATGTCTCTATCACTAGTAGAACAAGAACATAACCGAGTATGACTATTTATTTTTTATCATTAGAAAGGAATTTATCCTTATTAAAATGAACATTAAAACCCTCTGAAAATTATTAAAAAAATTAGAAACCACTTTTTTTCCTCTTCAAGTTTGACCGCCTTTTTCTCTAAACCGGTCCAGATAAAACTAAATATGTAGGGATTATAAAAGAAAAGAAGTGAGTGTGATGATATTTTATAAGACAAAAGCTAATATGATAACCAAGTAAGGTAGAAGGAATAGTCTTTTTAATTCCACATGAGATTCTCTTTGGTGTACATATTTTTGAGGTGTGGCTTTATAACTCATCTTACCTTAATTATTGTTGGTGTAGGATATTTATTATTCCATTTACTTATTAAATGGATATTCCCTACATATTTAGCTTCAAATTACATAGATGTGATAAGAGGTTAAGTGGGTAAGAGGCTGAGTTCCGCCTAGAGTTCAACTGAGTATTACTGTGAGTTCTCCTATGAGTTCCATATTAAGTAACACTTCGACTCACAATGAGTTCTCCTATAAGTTAAATCCCCCTACTCTTTTATATTCTTCTTCACCAAGATATTGTAATAGAGAAAATAATTGGTAAGCAAGGTAGTTTAATACATTAGATAATTATTGCACATCCTCTTCTTGCATATTGTTGAATACAAGGAGGGTCATTGTTGTTGCATAATTCTTGTGTGCTCACTCTACCAAAAAATCACCTATTGGCATATTTTGACATGGTATTAGAACTCTAGATTATAGTAATGAGCATCAATTTATCTCTTTGATTTATGGTTTGTATTCTAAATAAATTTTGATTGAGAGTTGATTTGCATACCATAAAGATCTTGTAATTGGATCATTATTATATATTTTCTTCTGGCTAAAAAACTATTTAATGGGCTTCATATCTCAGTGGATATTTTTATAGCCGTGAATATAAAGCATATACTAGACATTTGGTTTCAAACCCCTCTCTAATGTGGACATATTATCTGCCCATCCCAAGTTTTAGTTTCCTAGTTCCACGTTTATAGTTTTACATAGGTCATTAATTAGTTCATTGGCATACAATAAATATCCCACAACCTCCTCTCCATAGCCATTTATTGTTCATATTGGACCATTCAAAAATCAACCTAGCTCTACTACTCTCTGATGACACCTTGCAAGTTGGTCTCATACTACTTGTTATTATTCCTTCATCATTGTTTACCTCCCATTTCAATGGCCTCTACCATGAGCCATTTATTAAGTATATTGTACTAAATCATTTCAATAGCTTATGAAAAATCAATTTATTTTGGCCCAGTTGAATAGCATCATGTAATAATATGTGAGCCCTACGATTATTCTAAGGATGATACTTTTGGTAATCCATCTAGTTTTCATGAATGTTTATGGAAATCCAGGTACACTTTTACCTATAATGGTGATCAATACATTATCAAAATATTTTAATAGAGATGACAAGATTTCACTTTCAAATTGAGAGAATTTACCAGCGTATTGGCCTTTTTTTTGTATTGACCACAAAACCTACATATTGGCTCTCACAACCTGGTTGGTGATGTTACCAGCCTTCTTGATTTGGGCCAATACCATTATAGTCTATTTTGAATCTATTTTAGCCTAGTCAATCATCCTACATTGGGTGATAGTGGTTCATAGAGAAAGCTGACCTAGATCTACCTATGTATGCATATGGTGGCATTGGTCTCTTCTTTTCCATGTAAAAGTGATAGCACCGTACAATTTATTCTCTCTTGATAAAATTTAAAAACCTAAATTATGCCCTAAAAAACATTAAAAATTAAATCATGTTTGATTTTTATTTAAAATAGCTTTGCATATTTTTAGAGTTGAAACATATTTTAAGAGACATTTTTTTTAGAAAAGTACATGCAGGGGTGATTGGGCTAGGTGTTTTTTTGACTTTAGTTGTTTTGAGGAGGTCCAAGGTTTTGTGGTAATTCCAATTAGTGGTTACATAGCATGCTTGGTGTTTAAACCTATCATACATTTAAAACTTTTGTGCAAATTTAATTAAATAGGCTATTAATGATGAAAAATGTATTTTGTTATAAATTTTGATTGGTAAATCGAAATTGAGTTACACTTTTTTTCAAAAAATCATGATTTTTAGTCTTCTTTCCCTACATTATTTTTTAAAATTCACTAAAATTATAAAGTGCCATATTTAGGGGGGTTACATGTGCTATAAGTCCTACTATTTTATACATTGTACTTCATGCACCAATTTCTCATACATGGATAAATTTTAAGATGTGTCCAACATCCCCATTATGATCATGCATTATCCCTCATCACAAATTACTTACTTAGATACATTCTCAATTGTGCTTGATGTCTCATTCATGAATGTGCTTCAAGGGTTCATTATAGTTTATACCATGTAATATTGCACTTTGTTGGTGTCTTCTCTCAGTCATGACGAATCCATTTGAGATACTATAGAGGAAGAAGGTTGATTCTACACCAGTAGTTCTTTTGAGAAAGGCAAATTATGCTTTTTGGTGTACTTACATGGAACACTTGCTCACACACAAGAATGCAAATTATGCTTTGTGGTTTATTTACATAGAACACTTTCTCATACACAAGAATTATATTCTATTCCTATATGGATAGACTTCTTTACCCACTGATCCTATTTGGTTCAAAAAGTGGGATAATACTTGTGACAATTTTTTTCTATTCTATTACTACATGTTTTCATAGATCTTCATTGACATGTGGAATATGTAGAGTGTTCCTATATATTTGGATCATCCTATAGACTCTTTTTAGATATCCTACTATGATTTATGTCACACCTCCTCCTCCTCCTCTTTATATTGTCTCTTTTGAGATTATGTTACTCTCTCCTCCTAATTTTATTTCTTATGATGATACAACCATGGTGGATAGTAACCTTCCTTCTGTCGAGCCCCCATTATAGGAAAAGATTCTACTAGACCTTAGATATCTCATTATAGATATTAAATCCATTATTTTACATATTTTTTCTCTTCCAGAGCCTTCATAGACTTGTATTTTGGAGGAATTTATAGATTTTAGTGAGAGGATACACATTGAGAGTATTGATGACTCATATATTATTTTGGGTATTCATATTGCAGATCTAAGTGTTTCATTTGTCGACCAATATTAAGTTTCAATGGTAGTTGAGCCTTTCTCCCCTCTTCCTATGGACATTATTTTAGAGAATGTTCCATGTCTATCTTCTTCTTTGTGGCTATTCTCTCCCCTTCATTGTATTTTTCTTCATTGACATATTTTATAGTTAGTCCTATGATATCTAATTAAACTTTGTCACATTTGAGCATTAATAGGGAGACATTTGAGCATTATATATAGATATACACCATGAATCTTATCTACATTCCACTTGAGGGGGAATTCAACAATTTGATAGCTTATGGTTTCTTTCTTCTAAAAGGAAGAGACAACATTTATTATAGAGGTACCTACTATAACATTCACCATGCGACATTATACACATATTTTCTCTCTCTTATTTGTGGAGTAACTCATTCTTCATAATTTATAGGGTACTAGGATCATCACTAAGTACTTGGGTACCTCATCAGGTCTCATTGTTAGGAACTAATTTTATAGCCTAGCTAAGTTATGTTTAAGGGGGGTGTTGGAGTGGGGATTTTTAGTCTTGACTTCCCTTTTTATCTCTTTTTTCAGAGGTGATTTTTTTCCAATTGAATTTCCTCTTTTTACTCCACTTATTAAGAGTTGTATTGTATGTGGGTACCTCATTAGGCCTTTATATCAAGACCCATATTTTTTTTCCCACCTAAGCTACACTTAAGGGGGGTGTTGGTGTAGGATATTTATTATTCCATTTAATTATTAAATAGACAATCCCTACACATTTAGCTTCAACTTACTTAGGTGTGATAAGAGGTTAAGTGGGTGAGAGGGTGAGGTCCACTTATATTTCAATTGAGTATCATTGTGAGTTCTCTTGTGAGTTCTATAGCGAGTTAGACTCAGTCCCACAATGAGTTCTTTTGTGAGTTATCTCCCCCTATTCCTTTATATTCCTCTTCACTAGGATATTGTAATAGAATAAATAATTGGTAAGCAAGGTAGTTTAATACATCATACAACTGTTTCACATCCTCTTCTTACATTTTTATGAATATAATAAGGGTCATTATTGTTACAAAATTCTTGTGTGCTCACTCTATTAGAAGATCACCTATTGACCTATTATGATAATTATTGTACCTTTATGGTTATTAAAATGGTATATTTCTAGTTTGGATAATATGAGGCTTCTTATCATAGTAGATAAATCATTTGTCCTCAATATTTCCCATCCCTTAATCAAGAATGTGATATATAATAACATTCTTCTTAATGTTCCATATTATTTCACCAGTATGAGACGTTTAATTAAAAAAAAGGTAATAATTATAGCCACAAAATGGAATATATGTTATATTTGTTTCTCTAAGAACCTTAATATATCTCATTCTATAATCAATAGTGTGATATGTAATAAATTTCTTCTTAATTCAAAAATTGTGATTTTTTTCATTTTTTCTTTTTATATGTTTTTTTTGGCTTGCCAAAGGTTTTATGGTGCTAGTAGAACTCTGTATGTATTAAATACTATACTAGTAGAATACCCTACACTTGTACACATTTCCTAATTTATAGATCATTCTATCTTACTACATCTAATCATATTAAAAAATGAAATCTTAAACTTCCACATCTTCACCCTATAAAATCCACATCAACCCCTTGGACCATTGAATTTCCTAAATTCAAAACCCACTGACCATAATTGTATTCATCCAAAACCATTGGAAATTTATTTATACCTCAATTTTTAGTTACATACATTCCAATTAATTGAAAATGGTGAGGTTTAAATTTAAAAGCATGAAAATATTTTTATTGACTTTTATTCACTATTTTCATCTCTATTTATTTTGATGCAAATTTTCCTCCACTAAAATGTGTCAAGTTTTTTCTCAACTAGTTTATTGAGGGGTAAAGATACTAAAATTGGGTCATATTTATTTTAATTCATTACATAGGTGTGAGAAAATATAAGTTTTTTCCATTATTGTAATGGTTATCATTCGATGTATAGGAGAGAGTTGTACTTTTCATTATTTTAACATTAACATTTAGATGGACTATGATGTTGGTATTTTACATGTTAATGATGTTTGTATTTGGTTAAATTTATAGCTCATTTGTTGAAACAAAATTCAATGTGCATTTTAAAAAATTAAGGCAAGTCGAGGGAGACACGATGGAGATTGAGTAATATATATAGAGAGGACTAAATTTAATTTTTTTTGTATAATTTTTTTTTTAGAGATTTACAACACTCAATAAATTTGTACAAATTTCCATGAAAATTCATTTTATGACGGGTTTGTTGACTTTTACCTTTGTAATGTTATACTTTATAATAAAGAAAAAAATCGTCATTTCATTAATTTTAGATATATTTTATTTCATAATGAAAACTAGACTAGTATTATTCAATTTTTATAATATTAATTATTTTAAAAATTTTATTCAATTTTCATTATTATAATATTTAAGTTTTAATTTTTTTATAATTACATGTTATACAAATATGAGTTTTAATATTTTTGGTATTCAAAGTTATTAAACAATTAGTAGTAGACATTATTATACTTTGTGTTGAGATAATGGTCAAGTAATTAATATTTAATATTAACACAATCAACTCAAAATCAATGAAATGCTCTTCCTCTAATTGGAAACTAAGCTCAAAGAATCTTTAAACTGATAATGTTCTCTACAAAATCAAGATACTCAAGATTCTAATTTCATAGCCAATTTGTACGATCATTTACTTTCAAGAATTTGATGTATGATATTAAAAATAAATATTAACAATATAATAATTTGGAATTCCTCCCATTGATATTAATAATCATTTGACAAAAGAGAGTATTAATTTTTAGGTACACCTAGAGAGGTCTGATAACAATGAGAAAAGGGTATTTAATCTATTCAACACTCAGAGAAGTCTAATGGAAATGTGAAAAAATAAATTATTAAGTCTCTCATGTTCAAAGATGATGGAAATGATAAATGAAAGTATTTACTATCTCACATTTAGAGGTTAAAAATCTTATTGGGTAGTTATTATGGTTGTCCTCCATTCTCCATTAAATTATTCATATTAACTAGTTACAAAATTTCCAACCTTATTCAAATATAATTAATTTCATTCCTCATAGTTGCAGATATGTCATCTCTCCCTCATTCTTATCCTTTCAATCTATTATATTATAAATATATTTGTAACAACTGTGATGGTGATATCATCCTTAAAATACTGATTTATCAAGCACTATTGGTTTTTAGGGTAATAGTCAACCATCATTCATTAAAATAAAGTTGATCCATGAATAAATCACTATTATTTACCTAATTATTCTATAATTGATCACTCTACAATTAATTATGAACTAGGTGATGGGAGAAGAACATATTTTCAATGGTTACAAAGAATGGAAGGTGATTTGGGAGCTCTGCCAACATGGAAAAAAGGTAAAGGAAGTCCCACTAACATATGAAATGTGGACATAAAATGACATGAAGTGATACTTAACCACTAATCTAGGATCCAATATGTTTAAAAGGAAATGTGAGCATGACACATCTTCCTTAATTCTCTCTCACCTTCAATCGATTGAGGTTAAACTAGACAAATTATGGGTTATACATTCCAAGATCAAGGCTTCTAATTTCAATTGTAAATTTCCTATGTATCATCATAATGTCTCAAACTTAGTTGAATACAAAACCTCACTAGGTGTAACTTTGATGAATAAAATCTTTACAAGGAGAGGATATAAGAAAAATAAAACTATTGTCTTTTTTTAGAAACATTTTTGGATGATTAAAAATGTTGGTTAGCGTTTTAGGTCTAAATTCAATCCAAATGATTCTCTTTGTCTATAAATTAAAAATGGACCAGCTTATCCCAAAGTACATGTGTAGTCAAATATTGCTTAGGAGACTTGATCCAATCAGATATCACCATGTGTAGTCATGCACCTATAGTTCTCAGAGTTATCACAACATTGGGATGTTTGATCAAGGAAAATATTGGCATGTGAAGCCATACATGTATATTTATCTGAGTTCTTAGAGCATTATTAGGGATAATCAACTCAAATATAGCCAATGCAATTTTGTACACCTAGAGAATTATACAAATGGGAAATCATGGTTGTATCAGCCCCTTAGAACTCAAGTACACCTAGAAAATCATTGCTTTCATGTCCATGGGATGTCCTGAAGTACAATATATGTTGTGAAAGAGGGCATATGTTTGATGTTATGGTATGATTGTAATATTATGTAGTTATTTTCTTTTAATATGTTAAATACTCCATTAAAGAATCCTACTAACTCTATGCATGTATATGGGTTATAATGATGGGACACAATTAAAAAAACAAATGTGGATCTCTCTGAACATGGATTTTGATAGGAACCTACTGAGCAGCATGCAAATAAGATATAATGTCATTCTCAATTTGCAAATATTTTGATCAATATAGGACTATATGAAATAAGAACAATGACATGATGACCATTCCCAATGACTATTCTATGATTCATTTTATATAAAGAGATTATGATTAAATTCTCTCAAAATAGTCAATTTTTTATAGGTTTGATTTTATTTAAATTTCATCAAGATAGATAAATATTATAGTGAAAATTTTAGTTAGTATGTATACTAAGATCACTATATTGAAACATATTATTAAATGAGTGGATATACTATATCATTAATTATATATTAATTATTTAACTTAATAAGATTACAAATTAATTTATATGTAAGAATATAATTGAATTTCTTTAAAAATAAAGAAACAATTCCAACTATGAACTATAAAATTAATCAACTTCAATATAAATATTTAATTTAGTTAGTAATATTTTATAACTTGTATTGATAAATTTTATAATTAAAATTAATTTCATCTCTCACTATAAAATTTAATCTAATATTATTGTATTTTACTATATAAATTGTAACAAATATGAATTATGTAATAGTAATAATATAACTCAATCAAAGTTACTAATTATTATTTTATATGTTTCCAAAGAGTGGTGTATATTTGGGTTTATCCTCACATGATCTAACCATGTACATAATTTTATGAATATTTTCTTATCAGAATTTAGTGTGCTATCATAAGGTGACATCAAACCATACATTAAGTTAACATTTTTTTAATAATATATACAATTTTTCCAACTTGGAAGCAATATAAATAAAATGGATTCCTTTTGGTTAAAAATAAAGAATGTTTTATCGCCTAATAATTTTATGTTTTCTTTCGCATATAAGTGTGTGCACTTTTTTAGATCTTTTTCTATGTTTTTAATGTATACTAGCAAAATTTTTCCTTTCTATGATCTGATGATTTTTTAGTTAATTTTTCACTGTGATATCCCCCACGTAAAGAAAAATTCTATATTTGTTATCCATTTTGATTATTTTTAATGAAATAACTTTTAAATCTTAAGTTCAAGTATGGAAACCACAACCCAATAGTGAAATGTTTCCTTGGAATCTTTAACTAGCGAAGGTTGACTATACAATTGAAGTAATGGTAACATGAATATGAAAAGTTTATGTTTGGTTAGTGATATAACTTTAGTGGTATAGGTAACTACAAAAAAAACTCATTATACTCTCAATATCAACATATTCCTCACAAATGGAATGATAATATCTGAAATAGTCAACCAATACAAGATTTTTTTTCAATAACTAGATAGTTACTAACATTTTATTAAAATAAAGTTCTTGACACCATTTTGATAGTTTATGTTGATGAATTATTAATATATATATATATATATATATATATATATATATATATATATATATATATATATATATATATATATATATATATATATATATATATATATATATATATATATATATATATATTTTTAATAAATTCATAGTTGAAACAAAATTTGAGGTTAAAATCAAAATATCAAAAAAATTTGGTGCAAAATTTATTTTTCAATGGTATGTGTTTATCAAAAAATTGTGATTAATCAGAGAAGTTAAAAAATATTTTTCTTTGAATGTAAAGTATATTTGATAATCTTATTTGATATATAATAAAACTATGAGTGAACACATTTAATTAATAATCATTATTAACTTCAGATAGTAATACAAAACGAAAAAAAATATGACAATAATAATTTTATATAAAGAGTGTAAATTCAATTTCATTTATTAGCTAGTTCAACACTTGTCATTGATAAAGTTAGTTCTTATTTCAAAAAATATATTACATCATATACATCCCCAATCAGGTTATATGTATAACAATGTCTCCATAAGCCATTTTTTAGTTCTAAAATATTTTTTCAAAAATAAACTTCATTGGAATAATAAAATTTTCTTGAGGTACATGATTTTAGTGGGTTGGCTGCAATAGTGCTTACAAAATTAATTTGAATTCCAAGTTAATTACAAATAATGTTCAAATTATTAATAAATATTTCCACATTTTCTCACAATGCTCAAAATCCCCCAAAAACAACTTAGGATAGGCATCCACTTAAGAATTTGACATTAGTTTGTTTACAACTTTTTTTACATTGATTTATATATTATGCATAGACTAATATGTTGATTGAAATTGTGTGGACATAGAAGTTATAGACTATGTCAAATATCCTCCTAGCTTTGTCTACTCATTGCTGACATCGAATGTAGTGTTATTAAAATCTAATTTTTTTTTTGAATTAGAAACCCTTGTAAGTCGAGAAAAATCAAATACTTTTTGGAAGCACTACAAACAATAATAATTTTGACATTCATTTTTTATGCAATTTAATTTTTAATCTTATTATAGTAATATGATAGTTAATGTTTTATATGCATTCCTAAGAATTTGCATAAATTATACATCAACTCCAATAAAATATATACAAGAGTTTAAAATCATAATTATTTAATGTTTGATAAAGATAATCAAATCAAGTGTATTGTCTTAGTCATGAAGTTTTCAATAATTTATTATTAATAATAAATAATTAATAGTTATTTACGAGATAATTGTGAAAATTATTGATGCATGCTCTAAAATATTTGATGTGGTTAACGTAAACTACTACATGTTCTTTTGAAGTTCATGTTAATGATTAAATGAAACCTCTAGTTATTAAATTGTTTGCCCCTCAGATAAAGTTGAGTATTCATTTAATTTGTCATCTATGTTAACCATTATTTCTAATGGCTTAACAATTTATACCAACATGAAAAATTCAAGTTTAGAATAGAAATTCAAAACTATTTAGAATGGATGGCTGCCTATAACTTCTCAAATGCATCGAAATGTCTATTATCTAATATTAAAGGACATAAATAATTAGAAATAATACAATTTAGATAATTTATTTGTCACTATTATACTATGTATTTGAAAGTTATGATCCAAAGGATTGACTTCTACTACACATATTAGTGAATTCAATGCCCTACTCTAGATTTTACAGTATGATTTTTTAGCCATATTTACCACATTTTCTATTGTGATCACTCACATTCAATCAATGGTTAGATATTTACAAACATCATTTACAATGCCCATGGTGAATCTACATGAGACATGTTTGTAATAATTTTTTTAATAAATAATAAAATAGGGGTAAAAACTTTATTCAATCCCAAAAAATTTCAATACAAAGACAATTCCGGCCAAACCGGCAAACACACCAAAAAAAATGGACACCGAGCCAGCATAACTCACTCATACCTTCCTATCCTCCAACATGATTCTCTCCAAATTATGTCTAATGTCTACTGGTAGCTGTGCCTCTTTGACCACATGCCTCCCTTCCATTCCTTCTGAAGCCCATTTGGCCAAACAGTCCGTCACCCTATTCCATTCTCTCGGGACATGAGCAAAAATCACCAACTCCATAAGCTGACTAATCTGTAAAATCTACTGAACAACCAAGGATAACTGCCAGTTCACATCATTAATTTGCTATTCCTGGATCATATTGATCATAATTAATGAATCAACTTCACATATCACTTTATGCCAGCCAATCTCATAAGCTCTTCTCAAAGCGTACAAAATGGCTAGTCCCTCCATCCTATTCACCGTCTGTTCTCCCCTATGTTACAAAAAAATGAAAATAATAACACTCAAGGCATCTCTTGCAATCCCTCCTATACCATCCAGACCTGGATTACCTCTAGAGGAGCCGTCCGTGTTAATCTTCAAAAGAAGAGGCGTCCACTTCCCACTTCTCTGTACTTTCTACTTCACTCCCTCACCTCTCCTAATGCACGCTAAGCTTGGAGAGAGCATGCTCATCCCCAATCTATCCACCACCTTGGCATTGCTCTTGTTCATGGGCAAAGTGACCTCGCTCTTGGCCTCCACCGATTCCTGAACCATCCTGCTAATTCTACTCCAAACCTGTGAAGCTTCCAACCTAACATCATTAAAAATTCTTCTATTCCACTCCAACCAGACCTGCCACATCAAGAAGATCAGTCCCACGTACTAGACATCTTGCAAGAAGTGTGCAGTAGGGTTCATACAGTCCAATTGCTACCAAAAATCGGCCAAAGAAGAAGCATGAACTCCTTTGCATCTCCACGCCACCCACTAGGCATTCTAAAGATGCCCCGTGAACTGACACTTAAAGAAAATATGTGACAAACTCTCCTCCTCCTTGACACACAAAATGCAGTAGGATGGTCTGACAAAGCCTCTTTTGTGCAAGTTTTCCCATGTCAGACAGCGGTTCCAAGCTAGTGTCCAAGCAAAGCAATTGCCCTTCGGCCATGAGAACTTGCTCTAGGTTTGATTCCACCAGGTAACCTCCCTTCCTTCCCCAAATTTATGTGCAACAAGCTCCTAGTACCCAGCAAAAATAGAATATTTCCCCTTGGGGTGTGGAAACTAGGAAAGCCCATCTGCCCCTCTAAGGGCACAACAGTTGCACCTAGCCAAAATCTCCTTCAGCTCCTGACACTCCATCTCCATATCTCTGATAGGCCAAACCTCTAGACTCTTCCATTTAGCTTTTGTAAGCTGATCCTGATGATAAAAATGTTTGAAATCACTCACCTTATACCAGCCAACCTCACAAAATCTCTGAGCAAGAGCTTGAAGATGAGGGTATTGCAGCATGATGGGGGAAAAACCATCCCACGAATCATGCCAAAATTACGCTTCCATCCAGCTTTTACAAATCCAAAACATACCTCTTTTTATTAGAGCGGCCCCCTTCTTAAGCGTGTCCCATATCACCAAACCACTCCCCATCAAACAATATCAAGGTATGTCCTTTTGGGAGTACCCAAGAAAGTACTTGTGTGCCAAGACTTTGGCCCACACCCGGTCCTGCTTAATACACCATCTCCAGTACAGCTTGGCCGCGAGGGTCGTACCAGCCATCATGGATTGTCTAAGACCCAAGCCACCCAATCTCTTCAGGCTACAGACAACTTCCCATCGGATAAGAATCCATTTAGTCGAGGATAGGTTCCCCACCCACAAAAACTGTCTAGCTAGAGAGTCCAGATCCTGCACAAAGCTAACTGGCACCACCTGTAGCATGCATCTATAAAGGGGGAGAGCCTGGACCACCGATTGAATCAATTGGACCCAGCCTGCAAAAGATAACCATCTGTGTGTCCAATGATTCACCTTGGCTTTGAATTTATTTAGGATAACCTGCCATGACTCCTTGGACTGCCGCCCCGCGGTGACAGAGATACCAAGATACATGACCGGAAGGTTGCCAATTTGAAACTGGAGAACTTTAGCCACTCTCCTTTGAATAGCCAAAGGTGTATTGAAGAAGAATATGGATGATTTCTCCTCATTAATGACCTACCTTGAGGCCACGAGATAAGCGTCCAGGCATCTACGGATATTATTCGCCTCTCTGATGGTGGCCGCTCCCATCATGGCCACATCGTCCATGAATTGGAGGTGTGAAAGAATAGGTAGTTTTCCACCCCATCTCCATCCAAGAATCTCCCCCTCCCTCATGTACTCTCTGATCTACTAGCCTAATCCCTCAGCCAGAAGAAGAAACAAATAGGGGGATAAAGGGTCCCCTTGCTGCAAGCCCCTAGTAGCCCCAAACAAACTCGTGTGTTCTCCCTTCACCAAGATAGAGAATGAGGTTGAGGTAACACAGCTCATGACCCACTCAATCCACTCCCTCTCAAAACCAAAAGCCTACAACACTCTCTGAAGAAATGACCACCGCACCCTATCATACACCTTTGACATGTCCAGTTTAATGAACATTGCCTTCTCCTTAGACTTAGACATCAAATAAACAGCCTCCGTAGCCATGACAATACCATCCAAAATCTGCCTGCCCTCCATAAAGCCGCTCTACTCCTCCGCAACCAGCTCCTTCAATCACTTCTTCAATCTTTCAGCAATCAGCTTCAAAAGAATTTTGTAAATTACATTACAGAGGGAGATGGGCTGAAATTGGCTGAGCTGGTCCGCTCCCTCCCCCTTCAAAATGAGGGCTAGGAAAGTAGAATTCACTGCTCATAACATCTACTTATTGGCCTATGACTCCTGAACCACCGCTAATAAATCATCCTTTATAATTTCCTAGAATTCTTGATAAAACTCAATCGAAAACCCATCCGGTCCAAGAGCCTTACCTTTCTTCATCAAGAAGACAATCTTCTTTAGTTCCTCCATCGAAATCAAGCGACTCAACTTTTCCTTCATGTCTTGAGTCACAATAGATGGAATACATGATAGTATCAAGTCCTCTATGGCCTCATCCCTTTGCCCTTCTTCCCAGAAGAGGGCACTGAAATACTATTCGACCTCATTGCAGATATCTCTAGTAGAAGAGACAGACTCACCCCTATCAGTGACAAGAGAAGTAAGCACATTATTGTGATGCCTGGTTTTGACCAAATTGAAGAAGAAGGCCGTATTCCTCTCACATTCTTGCAGCCAATCAATCCTTGCCTTCTATTTCCAAAAAAATTCCTCTCTCAGTTCCCATTCCTCCAGGGTCTTGACCGCCTTCCCTTCCTCCTTCAACAAAGCCTCGATCAGGCCCTCTTCTCTAATCAGTCTTATAATAACATTTAACTCTTCCTGCACCCTCTTTTTTTCCTAGAAGATGTTTCCAAAGCTCTGCCTATTCCATCTCTGAAGCTGGTATTTGACAGATTGGAGTAGCTTTGCA
Organism: Torreya grandis; assembly: GCA_037957365.1. Taxonomy (NCBI): domain Eukaryota; kingdom Viridiplantae; phylum Streptophyta; class Pinopsida; order Cupressales; family Taxaceae; genus Torreya; species Torreya grandis. Next base: position 215,271 of record JARHVA010001512.1, on the reverse strand, counting down.
AATACATACATCACTATCCTAGTCACAGGCCAATTAGCTCTCCACCACTCAGATATATGGCCGTACAAATCCTGGTCCTCCAACCACATAATCTGAAATTTGAAGGGTGGCTTCTGTTGCTTGACTACCGAAGAGATACTCAGCCTGATTGGCCAATGGTCTGAACCCTGCCAATCTAAAATCTCAAATCTGAGCATCCACCTACCCCCCACCCAAAAATAGGATACCAAAAATCTATCAATCTGCTCTATAATAAAAGTGTTATCCAGCCTTCTATTGTTCCATGTGAAGTACCCATTACTTGGTTTGATGTCTACCAAATTAAGTTCCGCAATATTTTCATTTAGAAGAGAAGAAGATTGTTCTAATATGATATTTCCACCCCTTTTTTCCGAAAGATCCATAATCACATTAAAATCTCCAGCTAAGATCCATGGCAAATAAGAAAACTCCTTATAGGCTAGCTTAATGCTATTCCAAACAAAGATCTTACCTTGCAAATTAGTGGGGGCATAGACATTTGACAAAAGCACATACTCCCCCAAATCCGTGCATAAGGCAACCATAGATAACAGTGATTTGAAGGCCATCCAAACCACCAGTGTAACCTTCCTTGGATTCCAAAAACATGCCAGTCCACTTGCAGCCCCATTAGCCCCAATGTACTGGCATGACCCTTGACCCCATATCCTTGGGGCAATACCCATCATATACTCCACTGACACTTTGGTCTCTTGTAAGAAGAGAATGTCTGGATGTTGACTTCTAATTAACTCCCAAATAGTTTTTTGTCTAGTGCCGCTATTCAGGCCCCTAACATTCCATGATACCGTAATCATTTTGAGGGGGGCAAAAAGTGTGCATCCAAGGTCTTAACTGACCCTGATTCGACCAAGTTCTCCCCAATCATCTTAATTCATTCCATATCCTTCTTTCTTCCTGCCTTCCCACTTTTTTCTGAAGATCCCTTTTTGTTGTCTTTTTGAAGAATTCCCAAGCTGGGTGGAGCCTTCCTTCACTTTTCCTCCTCCTCCACCCTTGGCTGGGATGCCTTTTCTCTGGCTGCCCCAGCTTGATACCTCTCTTTTATCAGTTCTTCCAATCTCAGCACTCTCCCTTGTCCCTCCACATTCATTGGTAAGGGTGCTTCAGCCACTTTCTCCAGAGGAAAAGAGGCGTCCTTAACCGCTGGTTCTTCTTCCTCTATTAGCTCCTCCCTGTCAACAAAACTTGGATTAATCCCCTGCTATCCCACATCCTCCAAAATCACAAATCTATTAAAGGAGTCCTCCTCTTGCCTCTCCAATAGGGTTCTCTTATATCCCTTATTTCTACTCCTAGACTTAACCTGCGTGAACCCTTCTGGGTCCTTCCCCCCTCCCCCACCAGACTCTTTCCTCTTCTCCTCAACTACTATCTTATTCATGGGAGGCAAGGGAGAAGGCTACTGCTCCTCAATTTTACTTTTCGGGCATCTTCTTACCAGATGTCTGCACTCATGGCAAAGGCAGCATCTAAAGGGCAAGGTCTCATAGTCTAATTGCTGTACCCATGAGTATGCACCTGCATCATTTCAACCGCATCTGGCAAAGGCTTGCTTAAGTCAATCTCTACACATATTCAAGCATATGTCATGATCTTCTTCCCTAGAGTTTGTGATGATGACCCCACCAGTTTTCCTATTATCAAAGCTATCATCAGCAAAACATCCTCCCTACAACATTCAATCGGCATTCGTGGGAGGCGAACCCACACTAGAACCCTGTTTGGAAGCTCTTCTGTAGGGTTAAAAATAGCATGCCACAGCTTCAAGAAAAGACTAGCCTGGTTATATAAGTACGGCCCTCCTTCAAACACCTGGTTTCTATCCTCTAGACAGTTGAAAGAAACCATAAAGAAGCTGTTAGCCAGCAACATCAATTCCATTTCTCCTATCGGCTCCCACACCCTGCGAGCCTAGTTTTCCAAAAATGGTAAAGATACTTTCAATCTGAAGAATTTACAGTACAAGGAATGCTTTGAGTAATACTCCACATCCTCCGCTATCATGTCAAACGAGATAACCAATTTCAGTCTCTCATTGCAGCGTTCTAGGCATCCATTTACCTTAGTGATTCTTGTCCCTCCTGCTGAGCCACTACCTTGCACCCCTGTATACTATTGCACACCAATTGCCTCCTTCATTCTAACATCCTATCCCTGTGAGCTCCTGCCTACTACTTCGCTGAAGCTTCTTTCCCTAATGAGACTCTTCTGTCCTTATTGTTCCATTACGGCTTCCCAGCAAAGCCTTCCTCCCCCCCACTACCTTTGCTCTTCCCCCTATTCACCTTGCTCCCTGCTACACCTTCAAAAACAAAGAAAGACTTCAAAAATCTAGGACATGGCTGCCCTAGCTGAGCTGCGAGTTGCAGCGCTCGCCCAATTTCACCATCGCTCCCGTAAATGTGACATGTTTGTAATATTTAAGGAACAAAGTATTTCATAATTATTTATATAGTATTTTTTAAGTGTCATGAGATGCTTTTAGTATTTTTTAAGTATCATGTATTCATAATTCAATGCCCAACCAACAAAACTTAACTTGTCAAGAAATACAAACAAACTACAATCTGGCACCTTATATGAGACTAAACTCCTCCCCCATTCTCTCATTTTTCATCGGATTGAATTTTTATGATAATTGAATTTAGGATCAGTGGATTTATTCCTTTCTTTTTCTTTTGAACTTCAATCTAATTTATTTTTTTCCCCATAAAATTATCATTTATAAAAAGATAGGAGTGTCAATTTTAATGAATTAATGGGATGCAATTTATTAATTGAAGTATTGGCCATTTAACCTTTTGGTATGACAACATTTGGGTTTTATTTGGTTCTTGACTCTACAAACCTCTCAATTGGATTCATGGGAAGCTCACCTATTATTGATGTATTTTTTTTGTTTGTTTAGGATTTAAGGATATAATTTTAGGGTATCTATATATTTATCGAATATTATCCACAAAATAATATTATTGATGTATGTTTTTATTTTTTCATTATATCTTTTATTTCTAATATTTCATTCTTCTTCTCTCTTACATCTCTCTATCAGTTTTTTTCTAGTAAATAATTATGAGACAATAGGGTTCTATGTTTTTTTAATTATTTTTATGAGTAGTCATTTCTCTATGACCTTTAATTAAGGAATGTATATTGTTAATAATTACACTGATAATGTTTTTATAATGACATCTAGGGAGGTGGGTGGAAGTTGTAATGAGTGAGAATGTTAACATTTAATTATTTCAAAGTTGACAATATAAAATAAAAAATAAAAAGTAAAGTGATTTAATTATATGAAAGCTGACATGTTTAAATTAAAAAATAAAACAACAAACATGATGATTTGAAAAAAAAAACATATGTATGTTTTATCACGTCATATTTATATTATAATTAATTTATAAATAATGTATAGATTTTACTCTAATATATTTATAATTATAATTAATTTATAAGTAATATATAGATTTTACCACATCATATTTATAAATAATCATGACTAGCATAAGCATCTTAGATATATCTATGTAAAATATAACGACCTATATCATATTGTATTATATAATATTTAATAAGAAAATAATATAAAATAATATTTTTATAAAAATTTAAAAAAGAAAATTATTTAAATTAAATTATTAATTTTATGAATAAAAAAATGATTATAAGATATATTTTTTATTTTCATTTAAAAATAATATTCTAAAATTAGATAAATCATTATTTATTATAGTTATTTCTTTTTCGTATTATGATTATCATTAATTACTAGTATACAAATATTAGATAAATCTATATAAAATACATTGAAATATATCATTCTTGAGGCACCTAGTATTTTACATACATCTATATAAGATATGCATGCTAATTAGAAGTCAATGGGATTAAAGAAGAACATAAACACTTCTCAACCTTTGTTATAAAGAGAAGTAAAAATAAATATTTAAACGGTGAAATGTACTTGTATACTTTTGTAAACATCTAGAATGAACCTTAAAATTTTTATTTAAAAAATAAAAGAGCTCCTAATTTTGAGTAGTCTTTTGGACTAATATTAGAATCCACTCCTGTATTTGCATAGTTTTTCCAATCACTATGGTAGTCTGACATATCTTGTATTATGCACTACCCTAGATCCTATAGATTCCTTTATGGATGTTGTAACATCTATATTAAAGATTTTGAGTTCAAGGTTTCATAATAGACAACATAATAGTGTAACTATAGTAAATCTTATTAATTTAATATTATATATAATATTTTATAGTTTATTATATAAAATATATATTATACTGTTAATATTTTTATAAGATCACCATATGTCATGTCTGAATCACTTTTATTAATTACATGCATTTTTCCATGAAAACCATTAAAATATATTACACCAAAGGTTTTTCTACAATGGCATTTGGGGTGGCTAGTTACATAGAAGGTGTTTGTACAATGGTATCTAGGTGGATGGAAGTTGTAATAGTGTGAGAATGTTAGCATTTAATTATTTTAAAGCCAAAATTACAAAATAAAAAATAAAACAAAATAATTATTTGGACACTAACATGATTAAATAAAAAAATAAAATAACAAACATGATGATTTATAAAAATTAAAAATATATCACTACAAAAAAAATAAAATAAAATCTAGAGTAAATCTAGAATATTGTGAAAATAAAATACAAACTTTTTACATTTAATGTTTTAAAGATTACTTCTTTTCTCATTGATTTTAATATGAAATTGATTTTCACTTATAGATTATATTATATTACAATATCACAATTAATAAATAAATAATCATATTATAGTATCATATTTATTATCACATGATATTTATTAATAATCATAACAATGAAATTATAAAAATAAATTATCATAGAAAATTTTACATCATAATAAATAAATAACTTAAAGATAATCATAATTAATTTATAGGTAATACATAAATTTTACTGCATTGTATTCATAAGTAATTAGAAAAACATTATCATAATTATTAAATAAATAATTATATTACCACATCATAGTTATTAATAATTATAACAATAATATTTAAAAAATAAATTATTATAATAATATCATCACGTTATAATAAATAAATAGATAATATATGAATTAATTATATATATATATATATATATATATATATATATATATATATATATATATATATATAAAATACACACACACACACACACACACACATATATATATATAAAATACACCAATAAATATCATTTTCAAGATAATTATATGTATTAAATTATGAATGTTAGTACATATTATGTATTATATGTAATATAAATTTTATAATTAATTTATGTGTGTAAGTAACATAAATATAACTATATAATTATTTGTATTTTATATAATAACATATAAAAATAAATTTGAAAAAGAATAAAATTGAAATTTTTTAAATATTTACAATATGAAAAAATTATTTAAAAAGAAAAAAACATAAATTTTTAATTATATTTTTATGAAATATTTTGATGAAAATAAATAAAATTAAAAATTTTAAAATATTTAAAACATGAAAAAATTATTTAAAAAGAAAAAAACATAATTTTTTAATTATATTGTATAAAATATTTTAATGAAATTTATAATATGTAGATACCTAAAACATAGATTTTTTATTTTAAATATGAAACAAAGGTTCAATTATGTATATATAGATTTTAAACTTGTAAATAAAAAATCCAAGCCATTTTCAACCCTAAAGAACATGTTCCAACATTTAACATCTTCAAGGTATGAGAGTTATAATACATGTTATTATAATTTTAGAAATGAAGTGTTTGGAAGATAAATATGTGAAAATATTGAATGATACATATATTTACTAAAATAAATGTTTAACTATTAGTTATAAAATTTATATTATATTGTTTTACAAATATAAGTGTTTTAGAAGTTGAAAATGTACAAGTAATTATTTTTGTATTTATATATTTTAAATTTATTATAATAAATATAATAAATGAGGCATATTTTGTATAATCTAAAATTAATATTAAAACATTAAATTTTATTATTTAAAATATGATTTTTAAAAATTTAATTTATTTAGTATTTGATTTTTTTCATATTTTAATTTTGGGTGTAAAGATTTTAAGGTGTAAATTTTACATCCAAAAGTTATTTTTTAAGTTTTTCTGTATTAATTATAAATATTTTTTAAAATTTTAAATATTAAAAAAAAGCAATCTATAAACATTGGATCTTTATGAAATAGTGAGAGCTATGAAAATATTGACACGTGCATTTGATTTAATTCACCTTAAATGAATATCAATGAGATTGATTATATCCTATTCCATATTTTATTGTCACACTTGATTTATTTAATCAAGTGTGTAAGTGTAATAAAGCCCCAATTCATATTAATTTATTGAAATTGGGTTTGTAAGGATTGGTTAGTCTCAATTATATTTCTATTAGAATGAATTAATTTATTCATTCAAAGAAGTCTCATAACTGAGTATAATTATAATCCAATTCATATTAATTATATGAAATTATATTAACATGAGTTAATAATTAAAATTTGCATAGTTGATTAAACCAATTACTTGATAAGTTCCATTAAAATCTCAATTAAAATTAATAGAACACAAATAAAAGATAGTTTATCAAATCCATCTAAGATAGTCATGCCCATTAAAAAGGTCACCATCAAGAATCAATGTATACTACTTAGTTACAATTGTGACTATGGGACTCAAATATCCATAATTATAATGCTTATTGACGTAAATATTCAATTAATTTATTTAGGTTCATGTTGAGGTTAATCAAACCCAATTTATGCTGATTAGTTGTAATTATATTTTGAGGGCTTGATTAGTTGAAATTGCGTAATGGTTTATGAAATTACTCATTTCTTCAATTAATCATGTAATTGACATTGATCAAGCCTAACTCATTTCAATTGGTTACAATTAAGTTTAGAGGGCTCAATTAATCTTAATTGCACACATGGTTTGTCAAATTACTCAATTTTTTTAGTTAGGCATGTAATTGAAATTAATCAAGGATAAAATTAATTGTAATTTTATTTACAGGGTTTTATTAGCCTTAATTATGCACATGACTGACAAAATTACTTGATTGGTTCAATCATGTATGTAATTAAAATTAATCAAGACCCAAATTTTACTAATTGGATGCAGTCATGTTTGAAGGATTTATTTAACACCAATTACATGTAATTGATTGAACAAATTAATATATTGTCACCAAATCAACCAAAATTAATTGAGTCACACCATGTTGGTCCTAGATTTGACCTAAAATTACCATGATCTCAAACAAATGTGCTTCAAACCATCCACATTTATTTATATTGGAAGTAGTTGTTATTTATATCAATTTTAGCTTATAAGTGAACTAATTGCATGGAATAAAAACATGGAGGAGTTAATCCTACATGATTCTATCCTAAAGTGTGTGTTTGTATTTGTCTCGATCACAAGTTGTTTTAGTTTTTTTTTTAAAAATTTATTATTGTATGTAAAGAAACTATTTACAAAGAATATTAACATAAAAAATTGGTTAGGTGTGTACAAGTCATTAAATCAAAGTAAATTTATATAATCACATTTATTTGAATTAAAATTTGAATTAAATTGGTTTGATCATATATAAATATGCTCAGAATCATTTGTATTTTTCGAGATCATAAATGATTAACTATTTTTATTTTCTTTTTAAATTATTATATATATATACCCGCCTACCTTTATCTTTATATATATATAAAGATAAAGGTAGGCGGGTATATATATATATATATATATATATATATATATATATATATATATATATATATATGTATATATATATATATATATGTATATATATATATATATATGTATATATATATATATGTATATATATATACATATATGTATATATATATATACATATATGTATATATGTATATATATATACATATATGTATATATGTATATTCATTAAATCAAAGTAAATTTATATAATCACATTTATTTGAACTAAAATTTGAATTAAATTGGTTTGATCATATATAAATATGCTCAGAATCATTTGTATTTTTCGAAATCATAAATGATTAACTATTTTTATTTTCTTTTTAAATTATTATATATATATACCCGCCTACCTTTATCTTTATATATATAAAGATAAAGGTAGGCAGGTATATATATATATATATATATATATATATATATATATATATATATATATATATATGTATATATGTATATATGTATATATATATACATATATGTATATATATATATATATATATATATATATATATATATATATATATATATATATATATATATACCCGCCTACCTTTATCTTTATATATATATATAGATAGGTGGGTATATACAAGTCATCAAAACTACCTAAATTTCTTAAATCACAACTATTTGTGCATGAAATATAAAATATCTCAATTTGTAAAATTTAACACTATAATATTCCTCCTCCATGCACTATTATAGAATTTAACAATTTCCTTGCGAGATGCTAGTTTTTCATTCTTTCACCTCCTAAATCTTAGTTAAAATTATACGTTTTCTTTCTTTTAGGTCAATTTAAGGGATGAATCAGTTTGACTCCAAACATCAATAAGCATATATAATTTTATGTATTATATCGAATTTGGAATTGCAAGGTGGTCAACCAAAGTGTCAAACGAACGATTTAAGTAGGTAGAACAATGGCAGAGCACATGGACGACTGTAATACTATCTGGCCATCAATCGACATATCGACATAAATATCAGTTAAATATACGCTTTCCATGACATTTCATTTGTGGTCCTCATTGCGAAAATACAACACGAATGCGCATATTAAGACCCTACTGTGAACGAGTATGTAGGCCTTCAAATTTTGAATTGTTACATATATGCCATTAATGCCCATAGGATAGGGCACATTTTAAGTGCCCATTTAGTCTTCATTTAAAAAAAAATAAACATATATTCATTCAAAGCATGTTAATAAAAACATAGAATAATATTCTATTCCCATATATAACCATTTGAATTGGATGTTTTAAAGCACTTCCAATACTAAATAAAAATTAGATATTTTAAAATATTTTAAATAAAGTATAAAGTAAATGATTTAATGCACATTAATTTTCTATAATTTATATTGCAAAATAATAGATTTATATGAATTTTCAAAAAAATTAGATCAATTCATTCGTAAATATAAATTTATATACAAATATCAAATGTAAATATTTAGTAATTCATTAAGTAGAAAAAACACTTTGGAAAGACAATCAATCCTATTATTCCCAACCCCTCAATCAATTTCTAAGGGGAAGAGCTAAAAATGATCCTAAAATGGGAACAAACATTGTTAAACAAAGGGATGGTTTGCATTTTTTTTAGTTTTTTGCCTTCATTTACTGAGCTTCAAGGATGGATTGAACAACAATGGAGCCTATTATGGAAGGTAACTTGGAACTCTTCTAATGTACCAAAGGTGTTTTTGTAATTTTTAAAATCTTGTTAAGAAAAATTGAGAGATATTCCAAGACAAGATCTTGAATTAGGGTCAAAACTTTCTTCAATCTAAGCCATGGTTTCAATCATTCAACCTAATCACTAAATCTTTTAATATTAGACCAACCTGGGTAAGGATACCTCATCTCCCTTTCTAATTTTGGACCAGTTGTTATTTTAAATCCATAGGGAATAATTTGAGTGAATTTTTATTCAAAAACACCTCTTTAGAATAGATGTAACATTTTAATTTTACTCGTATCTTAGTTAATATTAATATTCTTGAAAACATCCCAACTCATATAGATTTTAGCATTTAGAACAGAATTGGAAACAACCTCTCGATTATGAGGGTTACCCTTTCATTGTCATAAATGATTTGAGACAAATCATCTAAATAATACTTGTGTCATGGTTAAGAGTATATTTGGGGTTTCATGGTGGAAGGAAACCCTCCTAGAGATTGATATAGATAGCATTAATAGTTTTGAAGAGGATCAAAACTTAGATGATAGAGTGAAGTTCTAATAACACCAACAGATGTCACAAATCTAGCATAAAAAGTAATTGTGCCTTGTGTGGAGAAGGAATGTGATCCACATGGTGCATTGTTGAAGGCCGAATTTGTTTCAAAAAATAATGTTTCTTCTTTAGAGACTACTGACGGTGTGATGCCTTGGGCTCTAATGTTCTAGAAGTAGCCATTCCTATCTTCCTTGTAGTAGGTGCAAGTGGTGATTGGAAAATTATTAGTAATAAAAAGAAAGGGATGGGATAGAAGAGATCCAAAAAGTTGCATATGACCCTTAGATCTAAAATTGAAAATCAGCTCGGAGGGTCTTAGGAATCTTTGGATTCTTGTTTTGCTTTGTTAAGGTTGTGCACTAGCTGTGATCTAATTGCTTGGTTGTTGTTTTTCTATTGTGTAGTGTTTTTTTATTATTTCAGATTTTTTAACATAGACTGTAGCTTTTGTTTATAAGGGTAGATCCTTTTCAAGAAACTCCACTTTACCTTCAATAAAAAAAAATTGAGTTGAAGTCTATCATGAGTAATTTTAACTAGATATTAATTTTAGTTGGATTTTTACTCATGTGTATATTAGTAATTTACCCCTCCATGAGTATTCATTTATCCAAGTGACATATTTTTACTCATATATTTTTGGTGATAATCACAAGTCAAGGGAACCACCTTTAACACACAACAACTGTAAGCATTTATTAGTAGGGAGGAAGAATGATGAATTTAGTTCACTATTTTGGGCTTCTCACCCTCTAGCTTCTTTCCTTATTGGAAAATCTTTTGGTTATTGGAGTGTCTAATAATTAATCATTGTCTTATAATTATTACCAATGTGGGATTAACCAATGAAAACTCAATCATGTATTTTAGTGTTAAGTTGAAGGCGTTCATGAGCAATTTTTATTAGATATTAAATTTAGTGGGTTTTTTACTCATGTATATTTTAGTCATTTACAGAAATAAAATCTATGAGTAATAATTTATCTAAATGATATTTTTTTAATTCATGTATTTATGGTGACAATCATAATGCAAGGGGACCAAATTTATCACACACCCATTGTAAGCATCTGTTAGTAGGAGAGAGAAATGATGAATACAATTCACCACTTCAGGTCCCTCACCCTCTATCCTCTTTCCCCATTGGCAAAGATTTTAGTGAGTGTAGTTCCTAATAAATTATCTTGTATTGCAATTATTACTAATGTAGGATTAACCCACTGACAAACCAATCATGTATTTTAATGTTAATTTAAGGTTTTCATGAGTAATTTTAATTAGAAATTAATTTTATTGGGATTTATATCCATGTGTATTTTAGTCATTAGAATACATGATTGGGTTGTGAATGGTGATAGATATTGGATGAGATAATACTTAGATTATTTAATTCATGCACAATGAAATGGAGAGATGAACACACAAAGATAGATTTCAATAAAAAATAATATTATTTTATTCTCTATCAAACATTGGGGACATTACACATATTTATAGGAAATGTATTTCTTATAACTTCTCCCCTAATTTATCTCTCCCTATAAAAACACCAAACCTATTTACATGAGTTTGATTTAACAACAAAATATCACACAAATAATAATATATTAAACAATTCATAATACGATTTGTTATTACAAACATATTTATATTATCCTCAATAATATAAGTTATACACACAATTAATAATGTTACATATATTAAATCCTAACATTCAACCCCTTTACATTATTAATTATTATCACCCCCTTAATGTGAACATGGGGATAAAATTATATTCTCAAAAGACTTAAGCATCTCTTGAAAGTGTTGACTAGATAGGTACAAAATTCATAGATTATCTCTTTACCCTCGTGAAGGCATAGTGGTGAGATGAATTATGAGGACGAATCACTTCCTCGGGTGCTCGAAGTATGAATCTATAATATCCAAAAGCTTGTCACTAATTGGATAACCATCCCTGAGTTTACCTTGAAATCTTCTCCTACTCCGCAAAAATGAGTTTTCTAAAAACATGATTTTTTTTTTCAAATATGTACAAAATGGTTTATTTGCAAACCAACACACTAAAAAAAATGCATGTGAAAAAGAATGTTCTTCTATTATTATTAACATACACCACACAAATGTGTCATCAAATTAAGTGAGCGACCTCATTGCTAATGACTAATGATAGGTCACAAGTCACCTCCAACCTCCTGTGCCACCATCGTCCAATGGATTGCTACTCAAACAACTAGATAACTGAATAGAATTTCTCCCCCCACACTCTTAACATATATTTTTAAAAATGTACATTGGTTACCTTGATAATTCATCCATGTACAATTTTAACTTTTGACATTTTTGAAAAAGACTCATCTATAAAATATGAATTTATTATTGATATGACAAATTTTGATATTTTGACAATGGACACTAAACTCAAAAAATTGACACTTTTGACTCTCTTGACAGAAAGATTACTCTTGTCATTTTTAAATTTTGGACTTTTGATGCAAAACATCATCTTTTTTACTTTAGAGAGACACATAAATCCCATAATCCTAAAAATGACTTTTAACAACATTCACTAATGACTCTATTTATTTGAAATTAAAAAAAGAATACTAATAGATTAACTTAAAATATATATATTAAAAATAATTTAAAAACTAAATGACACTATAAAAAGATGATGGAAGGAATCCAATTAAAGATTATATTTTTAAGACTTAAAAATAAGTAAAAATTAACCTAAACATAAATCATAAACTTAAAAAGACTCTTACTTTTTAAATATGGGGTTCAATCAGGCATGGTAATAAAAGGACATGCATATTTGAATGGCTATCGATGTGATACATAGGGATGTCATGGTACATCAAGAAATCAATAGAAAAGCTTTTAAAAAAATGATGTTACCATTGAGTCAAAACATAAGATCTAAATGGACATACATATATTGATGATAGCTATGGATGCAGGTTGGAGCTTGAGGAATGGATCAATGAACTCACCTCCAAATCAAGTGATGCATGGATATATTGGCAAGGTGGGTGTGAAAAATTGAGACATATTCCATCTGGTAGAAGCAATGTGAATTAAGGAGCCATGGCTAAATATGAACACATAGGGCTACACACTAAGCATTAGAACTATAAAAATTGATTTTTATTTGTTCTAATGAGATTTTGGTGAGCACAACTAGTATGGATCATGCATCTCTTGCTTCTTCACTATAAATACTTCACCCATCCATCACTAGATCACCAGACATGAGAGTACTCACATACAAGTAGTGCACAGTCTAACTTTAGAACAATATGGTGAACACTCCAATACAAGATTCCATATGTCAATTTGTAACTATGGATCTACCTCCCATAATTATCAAGAACTCATAAGCACTTTCATACCAATGATAGATATTGGAAGAACTAATACATAAATTATTTAATTCATGCACTATGAAATGGAGAGCCCAACATATAAAGATATATATCAATCGCGAATAATATTATTATATTCTATATAAAATAAATTGGACATTACACATATTTATAGGAAATGTATTTCCTATAACTTCTCTCCTAATTTCTCTCTCCTTATAAAACCTCTAAACCTAATTTACGCGAGTTTGGTTTAATAAACAAATAGCACACAAACAATAATATATTAAACAACTCATAATATGAGTTGTTATTACAAACATATTTATATTATCCTTGATCATATAAATTATACACATAATTAATAATGTTACATAAATTAAATCCTAACAATTGGGTGTCAAAGAATTCATAACCCTATTCTTTTGTATGGTGTGGATCAATATATTGATAACCTATAAATAATGTAAGTGTACATTATTATACAATGAAAGAATATTAAGCCTCAGTTAAATTGTTATAATAGTTACGATCATCCACCTCATAACTGACTAGTGCAATGACATATTTGATTGCTATTACTAACATGCTAATAACTACAATACTAACACTGCAAGAGATGTATAGAAATGTAGAAGTATATTTTAAAGGAATCACTTGAAATGTAGGTATAAAACCTATTGACATAGATACTAATGTAAGAACAAGGTTGGGTGTGGAAATATCATAATATGCAATATGAATTAGTGATCCAGATCCTCTTGGATCAATAACAAACTATTAATTCATTTATAAATTATGAGAAAATCCTAACACAAACTATAGGGATAACGTAATTTTAGGTGTGTGTTCTCATCTAGAGATTAATGTTTCTTATTTAAATGTCAGTTATGGTAATAAAAAAATATAGGGACAAGAACATTGATAATATTAAGAAATAGTCTATGGGTAATCTCGTATATATATCTACAATTATGATTATATTAAAAAACATTATTTGTCATAATTTAACTTCTCATTAAGTAATTACAAGAATATTCTAAAAGAACCAATGTATAAATTTCATCTATTATTTTTCCTTCTCAAAGTTTTATGTTTTTAAATTATCAAGATGTTTTTATTTTTTATATATTTAAGTAAAGGTCATGGGTTTTGAAGATACTGACACTAAATACAAAAGAGAGAAAGGTGTGATATTGACACATAAATGGGATGCCTCTACTAGAAACAATGGGATAGACAAAGTAGACACAAGAAAAACTAGTCAAAAAATAAAAAAATGAACTAACTGGAGAGGTTAAAATATACCTCAAATAACCAATAAACAACCATAGATACTTTAGTGGAGCATCTACCAGTCTTCCACACAAACATCAACAAACAAAATCCAATCAAATTATTTACATCCTTAAAACCAAGGATTTTTTGCATAATTACATTAGGGTTTCGCTTTCTCTACGCCTTCAACAACTATCTTTTATGAATTCGCTTGGGGTCCATCTAGGTTAGGAGCTTTAACTCGAGGTCCCCCTGAGTGGAGGGATATACAGGGGGTTGAACCACTACACTTTTACCCTTTTTTCTTTTGTGAACTTTTGTCCGTCATTCCTTGACTTCTTTAATAACATAGAGCTAGGACTTGTCTTCTATTGTTAGTCCTCAATTTTTGTCCTAGAAAATTCCATTTCTAGGTTCTTCTCAAAAGAGGTGGCTAAAGTGAAGGGGACTACCAAGTTCATAACTTTCCTTGGAGAGATTAAGTCCTTTAGCAGTACATCTTTTGAGTGAGGGGGAATTTTATGGTCTTCGAGATCCTCCAAAGGTGACAAAGAATCATCATTATCATAATCTAAGTCTGAATCATTTTCAACAATAAATTATAGGTGTTTAAGGTAAGAGTCTTTCCACCAAGAGGAATCCTTATTTTTCTTTAGGAAACTGCAATTTTTGGTCAAATGTCATGTATTAAAATACCTACAACAATTAAATAATAAACCTTCATAGTCCAAGGGTTGGGACCAAGATTGGTCTCCAACTTTTAAAGTGATATTTTTAGGAAAATTCCTAGGAGTGTCAATATTTATCAGAATCCTAGAAAAACTAGTGTGGTAAAAATGGTTAGTATTTGGGTACATTCACAGATACTCACCTAGTGATTCACCAATAGCCTTCAAGTTGGATTCGATATAAAATTAAAGCGAAAGATGAGGCAGGTGAAACCAAATGGGTTTTGCATTAAGTAATTTAGTGAGGGGATTGAAGATAGGGGACCATTGTTTGATAAATAGGGGGTGATGATTCAAGCACTAGAATTGGTTTTGAATCTTTGCTTTGTCTTCAATATTGCAAAATACAATAATAAAGAAACCTTTTTCACAAGATTAAATATCAAGATCACCTGATAGGAGGGTTTGTCAATACTTTGAGATCCAATCATGAAGCTCTTGAAATTTTGGAATGTAATCAAAAAATATGCAGATGACCCCTAGGGATGAGAAGTATTTTTCCAATTTGATCACTTGTCTAGCCTCCTCCTCGTCAAAGATCAAAACTGGGTTGGAAGATGCTAGTTTGAGAGGTTTTGGATCTTTTTTTGGATTAATCTTATGGGATACCACCTCTGCAAAAGATACATGCTTGTGACTTTTGGAATCCACCTCAACTTTCATCTTCATGACATCAAAACCTTTGTAGATAGTAGAGGGGAAAAGTGGGGAATGGTAAACCTACCCAGGGAAACCATTTATAGTTCTAGATCTAGTCAAGGCTTCCTTCCATGCTAGATTCTTCCCATAGATATAAGCATCCACATATTTTGCAACATTCTTCCACACAAAATCAACCTTCTACATAAAAATTATCTTCCTCACATCATCAATCTTCCACATAGTGGTAGTCTTCTGCATGGCATTAGTCTTTTGCACATTGTCGGTCTTCTACCCAACATTGATCTTTCACATAGTGTCAGTCTTCTCCACAACATCAACCTTCTACTCAGAATCACTAGATATAGGGGAGTTTCTGCTTTGAGCAGGGAGGGGATCAGTTACATGGATGAACTATCCATGGGAACCATTTTTAGCTCTAGATTTGGAGGCTTCCTTCTGCATTAGATTCTACTCGTAGATATGATCAATCCTATTTTATACAGCATTATTCCAAAAAAAATTAGGGTTCTACATAATGTCCCTCTTTCGTACAGAATAATTTACTCTGTTTCAATCTTTCACATGGAGTTAGGCCTAGAATCAGTCTTCTATACATCGTCAGTCTTCCACATAGCATCAATCTTTTGCATAGGCTTGGCTTTTCTACCCAAAATCACCAGATATAGGGGAGCTTCCGGAATTAGTCTTCTACACAACATCAATCTTTCACATGGTGTCAGTTTTTTTCATAGCATCAACCTTCTACCCAAAATCTCCAGATACAGGGGAGCTTTTATCATGAGCAAAAAAGGGAATGGGAGAAGGCATTTCAAAAATGAGAAACAATAAAACTATAAAGATGTTTTTATTGTTTTTATTTCTTCTCAAAACATAATTTCTCCTACTTCTCAACATGTTTTTATTGCCTCAAAATTTTTTCCAATTTTTCAACATATTTTTAATCCTTCTTATGCATCTCAAAATATTTCAAATGTAAATTTTCCTCTTATGTTTCAACAATCACTTTCTAATTATATTCTTTTAATTACTTCACATACTATTAATGCTTATTTTGTGCAAAATTATTCTGTTCCAATCATTTAAATATGTCTTCACCTTCTATTTATATTTTAAAAAAAAACATTGAAATTCCTACTATGATACATATATTAATGACTTGTAACATATATTTATTTCCTAAGATAGATTGACATATATATACGCTTAATTGGTTATATGCTTTAACATGTGGATGCATAAACTTTACCAACTATAGTTCATAATTTCATAGCTCATTTTTAAATTAAAATTGCATAGAAGATTGCATTTGTAAAATTAGCTCAGCTTATAAAATCATCCAAGGAGTGTAGATTAGAAATTATGTGTTTAAGGAGCTGCAGACAAATCTATCAAAGCTGGAAATTATAATATACGACCAGGACAATAGCCAGGTGATTGGTAAAGCGAAGAATCCAGGCAAAAACGGATCCCTGATAGAGGATAGGGGATAAGAATGAGCAGGTCCTAAAGGTGATTAGTAAAGGGAAGAATCCAAGTAAAAAGACTTGGAATAGCAAAGTTTCCTGTATCAGTTAATGAGTCTCCAAACTGATAGATTGATCTGTAGCAATTGCCTTGTGCATGAACTAAATGCACATTACCCAGTATGGTGATGAGTGAAAACAATGCAATAAGCTTCCTAATGATGCTCCTGAACTCCATATCTACAGACTACGATATGATCTGTTCAGCAACATAATTAAGACAGGTGGGCGGGTCTAGATTTATAGAGGTCATAGTTGTTGGGCATTGATTTGCTGGAAAGATTTTGTGGTGTTAAATTGGTCATTGCCGGATTTGCCTTTATCCAAACAATCCGGTCAAGTTGTAGTCTGGTAGAATCCTAGAGCTTTCGGTAATTGCAGTAATAAATATGAATAGAAAACAGAATGATTATTTTTTGACTAATATTGACAGCAGGAATTTTGTTGATGTTTATGCAATAAATTTTGATATATTATACGTAATCACAGCCGTGTTTTGGATTTTGATCTGTTGAATAGTTCTTAAAAGCGCATACTTATTATTAAAAAAAAAAAAAAAAATGGCTTCCACTTGTAATATGAGGAATGGTTAAGTAGTCCCTTTTTTTAAGATCAAGCATTTTATACATTCATATATCTCTATCGATATTATTGACAGAACAGACGCATGTAATTGACATGTTCTAAAATTTAAACGAAAGGTTAATTAAATTAATTATATATATAGAGGTTAATAATTACACAACAATGGAATTTTATGACCTTTAACTATAATTTGAGTATTTTATTTTATGTCCTTTTAATATATAATGTATATTGATTAATGATCATCACTTATGAAATTGTATAATTGTAAAGTATCTATATATTTGTCGATTATTATTTCGAAAAACAAAACATTGTTGGTGTGTTTAGTTTTAGTTTTCCACTGTATCCTCTCTTTCTAATCTCTCATCCTCCTTTCTTACATCTCTCTATCATCTTGTTTCTAATATATAATCATATGAGATAACTGGGCCTATGTTATTTTTATTATTATTATTTTTAATAATTTTTTATTTTTATTTTATTTTGTTGGAGTAATCATTTTTCTATGACCTTTAATTTCATAATTTAAATTGATTAAAAATTATAAATTAATGAGATTCAATAGTATATAAGTATTTTTCAACATTTGTTATTAAAGAAATAAAAGATAAATATTTAAATAGTAAATTGTATTTGTATGTTTTTGTAAACATTTAAAATGGACTTAAGAAAATTATTATAAAAAATGAATGTGCTTTTAATTTTGAATAGTTTGGTGGATTTGTGTTCAAATCCTTACAAATATTTGCATACTTTTTCCAAGCATTATGACTGTCTAACGCATCTTAAATTATGCACTACCTTAACTCTTATAGCTTCTTTTGTGGATGTTGCAACTAGTATAGTGAAAACTTCTAATTCATATTTCTATAATAAAAAACATAATAGTGTAACTATAATAGAACTTATTAATTTAATATTATATATAATATTAAATGTTATATAGAAATATTTAATATACTATTTTATAATTTATTATATAAAATATATATAATATAAATATGTTATATAAGTTTGTCACATATTAAGTTTGAATCACACTTATTAATTACATGCATTTCCCCTTCGAGGCCATTAAAATTTATATGTATTATATATCTTACGTAATATAAATTTTATAATTAACTGGGGTGTGTGTAATAAAATATTTTAGACTATTAAATTAATATGTTAATATATCTAATATTATATAATAATATATTATTCATAAATAGAGGATTCATATCTCCACACAAGATTTGTCTCCAAAGAGCATCCATTATGAAGCATAATGTTTTGAAGTGCCTTCTTTAAGATATGTGGTCACAATTCAATTGGTTCTTCATTGATCATATATGTAAACATGACTGATTCTTGGATCTTGAGATATACGTTTTTGATACAACATTAATATTAGGGTGTAAAGGGAACTCAGAGTCCTAATAATACATAAGAGTAATCTCAAAGGTGTAAATTACGTTAGAAGGGATGTAATTTTATGTTTTGGTAAAATAGGGTTTTGTAAAGTGAAAGACTATAAATCTGTATTTCTACCTCAAAACCCATGACTACTAACCCCATCTCATATGTTGTGTATGAAATATTAAGTAATAATAATCTAATATTTCTGGGGGATGAGATGCTATAAAATGAGGTTCTATGTTTATTCATATAGCATGGCAATGAGATGTGTGCAGAGGAGATGTTTCACTTCAAAACAAGCTTGACCAATGGTAAAGTGATGGGGAAGGCCAAGGTCATACAAAAGATGCAAGTGATGAAATATTTCAAGGTGAGCTAAGCGATGATGGTGAGAGGCAATGATAAGGTACTTTAGATGATATATGTATATTATATTCTATACATTACAACATGTAAATAATATTAACATAGAATATGGTATATGAAATTATATTAAGTACTAAATATATATTATACTAATAATTAATATAAATATATTATAATTAATAATATATTATTTGTAGTATTATTAATAATATATAATAATATTATTATAATACATGGCTTAAGTAAAATGATAAATTGAAAACATGGTTTCACCTCTACTAAAACCCTACCACCCAGGGAGATTTCAAAATCTTAGGGTTACACCTATAACATCCACATTGGGATTTATATAGAATAACATGACTTTTTTTAAAAATTTAATCAATGTATTATTTCATTAGATTTAGCCACAAGATTCTAAGTAATGATTCAGATAAAAAACTCTAATGATATTAGATATAAAATAAACATATGACATCTATTCGTCACTGATCACTATCATCAAATAAAATAAAACATAATTAAATATAGAAAGTAATTACAGATTTTTAGTCACAAATGTTACAAATATGCAATCAATGATATCATGGTAAAATAAATAAATAATTATCTCTCATCAGGTGTAATGTTTAAATAATAATAAATATAATATAATGTATAAGATACAAGGCCCCATAGAGCATGAGTTCCCTAAACTCCAATATCTATGGCAATCTCAAGTGTCATATGCAAATAAGTAATAAAGTAAAAATGGAGAACATCATATGAGATATTTTTCATACCAATTATGGACCATCGATCCTCAACACAACCCCCCATTAGGGAATGGCCCTCCCTTTATAGATGAGTAGATGGTGACAATGAAGAAATCTAGAGAGACAAGCTCATACCTGTGTGCTATATGATTTGTAAGAACATGTAGTGTACATTAAAAAAATATATTATAACATGATAATACAAAAACATATAAAATATATATATGAAATGAAAATGTCTAATTAACATTAATTTAACCAAAAATTTTAATAGTTATTGATCTCTTAGATCAATCAAATTCATACACACTACTTGATCAGATTATCTTCATCTAACATTGTGATTCTAGTAAGTTGGTGAAGTCCATCTCATTAATTAATCAGTAATAATAATAATGTAAAATTTATTTAATATAATATAACCATTAGATTCATATAGATTACTTCCTACTAGTAGGCATAAAACATGCTATACATAAGGATAATCAAAATATATATGTTTAGTCCACCAAACATATGAATAAATCTTGATAATATCATTTATCACATAAATAATAAGCATATAAGAATAGATTATTACCAATCGAGCATAATTTATATTTAGACTTTATACTTCTAAATTCATAAGTAGATTCAAATATATAGTATGTTCTATGATAAGTAAAAATACCATAGTCCATCATTTTCATGTATGCACTACTTGATTTCAATAAGTCATAATAATTTTAAAAAATTAGATAACTCATAACACATGTTATACCTCATATGAACATAATTCAAACAAATTATTATGTTCCTAAGAGACTATATTCATATGATTATAGTTTTCCATCCCTCAAAATTGTATGACTTATGTTAACATTCTATTAACTATAGATATAGGTATATGACCCAATACACCTATATATGTTATATATTTATATGAATACTTAAATCCATATGTAGATATATTTCCTATATATAGACCCTTGTATATATTAATTGTATTCATATTATGTGTCACATACAAAAACCTACCAATATATAAATACTATAAATGTTAACAATCATCTAAAATTATAGACAATGAATTCATATGATTTTAACAACCATTATAAATTTCCCATTCACAAGATATATTGATGATATTTTATAAGCTAAGAGATTCAATAATGTATTTCTCATCATATTTTTTATCCCTAACAGAATATATTTTCACCTTGATGTGTTCAAAATGTATATAATTATGTAATCTTATACATATATAATGGATAGATTATATTCAATTATAACATCATATAAATAGTGTAATTTAATATCACATCATGAACATCATTTTAATATACTAAAATAATAGTATAATGATAATTTAATCATGATACCTCACAGAATAATGATAATGACATGAGTACCATAGTGAAGTCTATGAAAAAGGTATAGTTCATATATTTAGACAAATATATAGTGTATAATATATTTAGTAATAGTCTATACATCATATATAGTTATTTAGTCATTCATTTAGTAGCATAATATATTTGATGTGCTAGTTAACTATATATTATCATGGAACAATGCTAAATATATTAGTCGATATAGAGTAAATATTCTAAATTGATCTCAAATATTGTTGAACTTAGATGAACCTTAATCATTCCAATTATATTTTATCTATTATCTTGATACTTTATAATTAAATCACCTTAGAATTAATTAAAACTACGAGTAGCAAGGAATATTAATAAGTCTCAATCATTATATACTAAGTAAAGACATCCAGAATAAGGAGTGGTAATTATTTGGATAGAATTAAAATTTCTATAATATGACATAAATATATTACTCTATGACATATTTAGGACATCAATAAGTTGTATATTTAGTTGGTATGAATTTAAATTCTCATTTACTAAATTAACACACACACACACACACACACACACACACACACACACACACACACATAGAGAGACACAGTTGCCTATTTTTTTAGGAAACTTGTAAATATCACCTACTTAAAATTTATGATTAACAAAAGTAAAAATATTTAGATAATAATTAAATCACCTAAGCATAAATATTGTAAATAGGAACAATGTTCTAAAGTGATCCTCAAAGAGTAGATGTAGTGGGTGACACTAGGTAATTTTTCAAGTTAGACACACCCCTTTAACAATAAAAAATGTGGAAATTTTGGGCACTCATTTGTGGATTCTTCATTCTAGATTTATTTATTATGAGATGAAAATTGTGTATTACTACTCAGATCAAGTACACTAGATGATCCATGTTCAACTTGGATAATAAACAACTCAATATTGGTCATACCATAATGTTAAATAATAAGATCAACTAATCTACGAATGGAAAATTTAGTGACTTAATAATATATTATAATAAATCACCATTCATTAAGGCTCAAGGCTCAAATCTTATCTTCTATAAATTTTTAGATAATATTATGGAATGAAGATAATATTATGAAACATTATATGGTTATTATCATTATGAGTTATTAATTGACTTTTAGAAAATGGTTATTAATCCTAGAACACTCTGTAATCTAGATATAATTAGATAATTGTTATAATTATTTATATTCTTATTTGAATTGGTGCTACACATGGTATATATGCTATGCAACTCTATAACATGAGATACATGAGAATATAATAGGTCGCTCTAATTTATAAGATGATATAGAGAATATAACACATTTTCCTATATTTAATCAGAGGAAATTCATACTGAATATACCTCACTATAAATCATTGTAGATATAAAATATAATTTAATTTATATAATTCATTATTTATCTAAATATATCATTATTTGGATATTTAACTTGCTATATATCTAAGATATAATTCACTATTTTTAAAATCACACAATCCATACATATGCATTCACTAGTTTCATACTATTCACTTCATATACAATACTATTGTGATTTTCTCACTACAATGAATATACATCACTATAATTACATAGTCATATGCTTTCATGGGTATACACATTTCATGAATCGTTATATATTCAAACTAGTTTATCGCTTCCATAAAACTCAGTGATTTCACTGGTCTCAATATAATCATTATTATATTAAAGTTAAAGATAATAAAAAATCCTAAGTTGATTCATCCTACTCAGACTTTATATTATATAAAATATACACAAAACCAATATACAAATTTATAAATTAAGATTTTATTAATTAAATACATAGATCTAACTAAGCATTGATACATAGATTTTATATCACTATATATTAGATGTTATAAAAATCAAGATGCCACCTTCCTTGTGAAATCATCTAATGTGTTATGGTACAAACCCAAAGTTCTTTGTTTGACTAGTATTATCCTCCTCCTCAAAACTTCTTTTTTTCTTCTCTACTCCTTGCTCCACACTTTCTTTTCTTATTCCCTTCTTGTCTTTCTTCCCATGCTGCTCCCTCTCTTTTTTTGATTTTTATCTTCTATGATCTCCTCTTATTTACATGCTTCCCTCCTTTTATCTTTTTTTTTACCTTCCTTTCCTTACATGAATATGGCACCTCATTTAAAGGCACCTTCTTTCTTTCTTTCTTTTTGTGTTTTATTTTACTCCAGAATTTCTCTTTTTTTTTGTGTCTTTCTTTTACTTTATTTGTGTTTTTTTTTTTTTTTTTTAATTTCCTTTTCTTATTTATATATTTTCTAAGTATAATAAAATACAATTTGATTTATTTCCTTGCCAAATTATAAATTCTTACACCATAATTTTAATATTAATAGAACTAATATATACAATCTATTATATTCTTTTAATATGAAATGATAAATTGGATGTCTATTAAACCAATTACCAATATAATCATTGTGTTATTACTATGTTATTCATGCATATTTATGTTCTCGTAAACATTCAAAACTATGAATATAATAACCTAATGTAATCATACTATAGCATTATACATTTAGACCTACACATGATATCCATAATGCAATCACATGAGGTTAATTATACATAGACATAAATCTGAACTAACGCACAACTAGTATGCATAAATAATTATTTAAATATAAATAACATAAAAAATGCACTAATTATAATCATTAAATTATGCATATAATGAGTTTAATTTACATGATGTGTACAAGGGTTCCATCCATTTCTATGTCATCCCCCAACAGCTCCATCTACGTCACCCTGTCCAATGATGCTCTCCCTCCATCATACTCTAAGGGATGAGTCTCTACTGCATCAAAATAATAATAAGTAGATAGTTAATCCATAACATCATAACATATATATCATAAAATAATGTTAAAATAATAAATCAACATAAACACAATGTAAAGGATATGCAATACAACTAAACTCATAGTAATAAAATCGTGAAACCAAAGAACCATATAACTGTTCCATAGAATAATATAAATTAAAGATTTATTAATAATAATAAAATAAAATTAATCTCTATAAATATCCATGGATAATCAAGTAATTTTTATTAGAAATGAATTAGGATGTGATATCCCCCTATATCTGGTCATCATTCTAATGACACTTATTCAAAAATAAGCTCTGAATTTAAAGTATTATACAATAGAAAATTAACATAGTAGGAAACATCAAATAAAGTAAATAAATATGTAAATAACCTATAAAATTCATCATATTCCTCCCAAGTAGCACTATTCTCAAATTTTTGATCTCACAATACCTTCTACAATGACATCTCCCTATTATCCAAATAAATTTTGTGAGTGTCAATTAATCTGATTGATTCTACCATGACCGCCTTGAGGGTTAAAACCTATGAAGCATTCCAATACAACACATGTGAAATATCAAATATTTAATTTTTAATATAAAAAACATAGAAGACATTATGGAATTGAGCTATGTTTATTTAAAATTCAAATCTGTACACTATAATATTGACCACTTCTAATACCTCGAAGGGTCCCACCTATTTTGGTGACAATTTTTCTAACTTACCAAATTTAATCTTCAGGCATATGTACATGAAATCATCATCAAAGGAAAAAAATGGCTAGGGAGGCTTCCACAAATCCTCCCATCTCCTCTACATACCTCTCTAACCTAGAGAGCATTTTTCTCATTCTTGAGAAAAGTGTTTAGAGAACCTGGCAAGAATGATGTGCACAAGTCAATAAGATCACTAATATGTGTGGTTCTTGATAAGTATAACATGCCAATACTATTGATACTCTATGTAGCTCCTGATGAGTATGATGATGAATGGGAACTAGAAATAATATATTTTTAATGTATACAAAATTAAGAAATAAACATTCCTCTATATATGCATATGGCCATATGACTAAATTTGACAAGTCCCTATTGCCAAAACCTAGATTGGAAAATCTCCCCCTTGTTAGATTCAAACTCATTATCTATCGAGTCAATATGATATTAACTAAGATCCACTCCCATCTCTTATTACTCATGTTCCTACTTCTATATTCTTTCATTAGGTCTTCTTAACCTAATGATCTCAAAAATGTGCACATGGTTCACTGAGTCACAATCCCTACTAATAGATCCTATAGTGCAATGATATACACTAAATAATTCAAGATGTATCAATATCCATTAGAAGAAAAACCATACAAACATAATTGTATTAAGTTGCCGTTAGCCCAACATAACTAGTATCAAATTTAATAGCTTAATCCATCTCTATTATATTCATAGTTAAGAGGAAATAATGTCATAAAAAAAAAA
Organism: Torreya grandis; assembly: GCA_037957365.1. NCBI lineage: Eukaryota > Viridiplantae > Streptophyta > Pinopsida > Cupressales > Taxaceae > Torreya > Torreya grandis. Next base: position 188,784 of record JARHVA010001512.1, on the reverse strand, counting down.
GGCCAAGGATCACACTATCCATACAACCTTATAAAGGTAACAAATTATAAAATTGCTCCTTAATTCCTTGTCTAGTTACACAATAAGTTATAAGATTATCTCAACCCCTTATACTAATAAGATGTTCTACACATCATATTTCATACTGAATCTTAGGTGAAAGGTACATAAATGACTCATCAAAATAACATATTTTAATCATGATGAGAATAATAAAAATCTAATCAAGGGTGAATCATAACATAATGATTATAATAAATTTATAAATATTAATCTAGAGCTAATATAAACTGAAGGTTCTCCACTTCATGTGGTTAAAGTTTATTAGATAAAGTAGCACTGGAAAGTGTGACTCTAAAAAACCAAAATTTTAAATTAGTGAACTAAAATCTGAAAAAATCTCTTAAATACCCTTACATGGAATGAAAAAAAACACCACAACCCAAGTTACCAAAATCACTACACACTTACCAAACTTGTAATGTGATATCCTAACCTATTTCTACAACTAGAAAGAAAAATATTAACCATATATATGGATCAATCCATTCCATTCCTAAAAATTCTTTATCAACACTAAGTATAAGACACTATCCCATGAACTCTAGGGAATATTGTCAAAACAACATTTCATAAATAAGTTTCTAATTATGGGAACACTTAATCAACATCATGAAAATATGAATCAACTCAGTGGGATTATAATGATGTTAATGGAGTGTGGGACAGTAACAAATCACCTCTATGCTAGCTATGTGAGATGACACCTCCTACCAATCCACATAAACATATGGGGTGCTAATCTATGAGAAAAATCCTAACACATAGGAATCCTCAACAAAGAGAATTATACTCCATTACAAGGAGAATTCCCACTACACTAGGTGGTGTCAATCCATAAGGGGTCTTTTAAGATTCCCTCTCATAAGTTATAAAACTCTATCTAAAATTCATGTATTCTTAATTGAGAAGCATCCTATGATTTTTGAAGACTCACAATAAAAAAACACAAGTGGCAGAGGTGAATTGATTACCACATAAGGATGTAATCATTCTAGAGGTGTTAATCTAAGTGATAAAAAATATTGTAGGAATATCTTTTTCATGACTCATGAAATATGATATGCAATTACCTAACATAACATTTTTTATAATCATCACCATCAAGAGACTTTGATAAACCAACCTTTAGCAAATCTAAGAGGGTACAATTGGTCTAAGGGTAAACAATTAATGTACCACACAACATTTAAAGAATCATGGATGTCTATTACCTATAATAATCATAAAAACATACATGAAGATATACTAAATCTCACAATTCCAATCATAGTGTATCATGATTCTTCATTGACACACTAAAATTCAAAAATACACTTCACTTAAAAGTACAATAGTACATGTCACTAGGTTCCTCATACATGGGTACAACATGCCCTGTCCAATGATGTAACAATTAACATGAAGTAAAAAATTTAATTTTTAATGGAATGTATTGTTTAAGTTAAACATCAATATATTTTATTGAAATTTTGATTAATAAGACTTCTAGTGAAAATTGGTACATCTACTATAGTATTATTACATCTTTTTCATATCTCTAGCCAACTCTACAGTTACATGTGCTCTCACATCATAATGATTTTCCTACTCAAAACGATGCTCTTCAGGTTCATCTTGATGTTTTATCTCTTTATAGACATGAAATTCCTATTTCAAGGCTAAAATTTAGTGCATGGTTTCATTCATGGCTATGAGAATTTGATCTAACTTTATTACGTACTCACCAACCAAACGATTAGGATCAAATAGAGAGTTGTCACTGACATTTAAAGGACCCTCTTTAAATTTTCTATTTTTCACCATTATCCTTTTTATTAAACATAAGGATGTAAAAATGTTAGTGGACTCATTAGGTCCTAGAGTTTGAGTTGTAGCTCTGATATCACATGTAACATCCCCACAAGGATCTACTTGAAATGATGTGATTTTTAAAAAAGTTTAACCAACATATTCTTTCATTATTTTCACCAAGATAATTTAATTAGTGATATAGATTAAAAAAATATAGGAATATTAACTATAAAATAATCATGTGAAATATATCCATCATTGATCACTATCATTAGCTGAAATAAAACATAACTAAATATAGAAAGTAATTACATATTTCCATCCATGGCTGTTACAAACATACATCGACTACAATCATGGTATAATAAGTAAATAATTACATATAATTATGTATAATATTTCAAAAATAATTAATATAATACAATGTATAAGATACATGAATCTATAGAATATGAGTTTCTCAAACTCTAGTATCTATAATAATATCAAGTGTTGTCTCTAAAGAAGTACTACTATGGGGAGGGATAGCATCATCTAAGTACTTTTTCACACTAACCAAGACCAACAATCCCTTAAAAAATACCCCATTAGGGAATAGACCTCCTTTCACGTATGAGTAGATATTGATGGTACAAGAATATAAAGAGACAAGCTAGTACCCATTGCTATATGAATTTTACGAACATATAGTGTACTATAAAAAAATTCATTCTAGAATAATAGCACACAAACATGTAAATCATAAAATGAAATAACAATATCTAACTAACATTAGTTTGACCAAAGTTTTCAATAGTTATTGATCTCTCAGATTAGTTAAATTTATACATACCATTTGATTAGATTACTTTCATCTGATATTTTGATGTTAGTAAACTAGTGAAGTCCATCTCAGTACTTACTCAGTAGTACCAACAATGTCATATTTTATGAAATATAACTATTAGATTTATATAGATTACTTCCTACTATCAAGCATAAAACATGTTATATGCAAAAATAATAATAATACATACATTTAGTCTATCAAATATATGAATAAATCTCCATAATAATATTTATCACATAAATAATAAGTATACAATAACATATTACACCAACTTGTTATAATTTATATTTAGTTTGCGTACATCTAAATTTCATAAGTAGACTCAAATATATAGTAAATTATATGATAAGTAAAAATACCATAGTCCATCATTTTTATGTATGCAATACTTAATTTCAACAACCAGTCATAATAATTTAATAAAATAAAATAACTCATAACCCAAGTTATAACTCATATGAACATAATTCAAACAACTTATTATGTTTTCAAGAGACTGTATTCATTTGGTTATAGTTTTCCATCCCTAAAAATTCTATGAATTATGTTAACAATCCATTAAAAATATATAGGAATATGAACCAATACACCTACATATGTTATATATTTATATGAATACTTAGATCCATATGTAAATATATTTCTTATATATACACCCTTTTACATATTAAATATATTCATACTGGGTATCACATACAATCACCGAATAATATATAAATACTGTAAATGTCAATAGTCATCTAAAATTCTAGATAATGACTTCATATTATTTGAAAAACTATTATAAATTTTTCATTCACAAGATACAATGACATTATTTTATAAGATAAGGGATTCAACAATGTAATACTCCTCCATAGTTTTAATCCCTAACTAAATAGATTTTCATCCTGATGTACTCAAAATGTATATAACCCTATATTATTTAATCATCTTAATACACATATAATAGATAGATTATATTCAGTTATAATTTCATATTAATAGTTTACTTCAATACCTCATCATGAAGATCATTTTAATACACTAAAGTAATAATATAATGATACCTCATAGAATAATGATAGTGATACGAGTGTCATAGTGCTATCTATGAAAAAGGTATAGTTCACATATTTAGACTAAATATATAGTGCACAATATATTTATTAATATTTGATACATCATTTATAGTTATTTAATAATGCATTTAGTAGCATAATATATTTGATGTACTAGTTAACTATACATTGTCATGGAACATTTCTAAATATATTTAGTTGATATAGAGTAGATATTCTAAATAGATCATAAATATTGTTGAACTTATCTAAACCTTAAACATTATGATTGTCTATTATCCTACTACTTTATAATTAAATCACATAAGCATAAATTACAACTATGAAGAGCAATGAAGATTGGTAAGTGTCAAGCATAATCTACTAAGTAAACACATATTGAATAAGGAGTGGCAATTCCTTGGATATAATTAAATTAACTATAATATGACCTGAATATATTACTATATGACATATTTAGGACATCAATAACTCGTATATTTAGTTGGGTCTTAATTCTAATCCTCCTTTGCTAAATTAAGATGTATATAAGGTTTCCTTTTTTTTAGGCAACTTGTAAATATCACCTACCTAAAGTTTCCTATTAATAGAGGAAAACATATTTACCTAAAAATTAAATCACCTATGCATATATATTGTCAAATCAAATAATTTAATAATTCAATCCTCAAAAGTCTGATGTAGTGGGCAAGATCAAGTAATTTTCAAGTTGGCCACAACTTTTTAACAATAGAAAGTGAAGACTTCTGGGGCCCTTGCATACGGATTCTTTATTTTATATTTGTTTATTATGAGATGAAAATCACATAGTACTACTCAGATCGAGTACACTAGATGTTCCATGTCCCAATAAAATGGTAAACAACTCAATATTGGTCATGCCATAATGTTAAATAACAATCTCAACTAATCTACTAATAGTGAATTCAAAGACTCCATAATATCTCATAATAAATCATTGTTCATTAATGCTCAAGGATCAAACCTTATTTTCCATAAATTTGAATATAATATTATAGAACAAAGATGATACTATGGAACATTATATGATTATTTCCATTATGAGTTACTAATTAACTTTCAAAAAATGGCGACTAATCCTATAACACTCTTCTATAATCCAGGTCTAATTAGACAATTGTTATAATTATTTATAATCATGCTGGAATTGGAGTTTTACATAATATATATTATATGAAAATATATAAAATGAGATATAGGATAATATAATATATCACTCTAATTTCTTAGATTATATAGAGGATATAACATATTATCCTATATTTAAATAGAGGAAATTCATAGTGAATAGACCTCATTATAAATTCTTGTAGATAGAAAATGTAAGTTAATGTATATAATTTATTGTTTATCTAAAGATATAATTTGATGAATATATTATTGAGAAGTGTTGTAATTGATGTCAAGATACATATGGTGAAGATACATGGTGAGTGGTCTTTGTGGTATGAGATTGTGTGCTTGATGTAACAAGGAATCCATGTGATAAGAGAGAATTTGAAGGCAACCTAATGTCTCTCTATTGAGAGAGATTTTGAAATAAACCAAATAATTATTCTATTGGTTAATGTAAATATTTAGTTTAAGTGAGCATTAAATCATGTTTAAGTACTATTTCTTGAGGAGAAGGTGTATTGAGAAGCTTAGTCTAGACCTTGTGAGAAGGTGTGCGTAATAAATTTTGGTGAAGTATGTAAGAAAAATATTGTGAGTGGTTAGCTGGTATTATGTGATCATTAAAGATAAGTGTAGATAGTTTTAAAAGTATTTCAAGTCCAATTGTCATGTTTCAAGTGCTTGAGAAACCTAGTCATGGTACTAGTCATAACATGAAGAGACCTTGTGAGAAGGTATGAGAAAAATGAATTAGTGGGATGAGTGAACATAATCGTGAATAGATGCATAAGGTTTATTGATTATTATTGTGAGGAATTAGATTAATCATGAGATTATTATGATGAGCCTATAGGGGTAGGACCTATAGATAAAGTATGCAACTAGACCATTTCTAGACCCTGTCTAGCCTAATGATATCACGATATGTTGTCAAGACAAATGAAGGATGTGTGTCTATGTTTTATCATGAAAGGGGTTGATTGAGTATGTGATATAGGTGAAGATAACATGGAAAGAGGCATGAAGGTTAGTTTTAAGGCCTAATGTGATTTTTAGTTCAAGGTTTAGAGAGCAAAAAGAGTGTGTCCTAATGAGGGGTCATGATCAAATTTTAGAGTGTTTGATATTATGTAAAAATTTTAAAATGTGAGGTATGTTTTTTAAAGTGTTTTCATGTATTTTGATGTCATGGTTTACATTAAAAAGTATGAAAATTGGTTTTGAGGTATGTTGAGTACACAAAATGAAGGCATGTAAACCCGAGAAGGGATTTCAGGTGTTCATTGGCATGTGTAATCTCTATATGGGAACCTAATATATTAAAGAGAGATGGATAATGGTCCTATATAATAAATATGATCATTGGTTTTGTATTTAATGGGCAAACCTTTATGAATAATTGTTAACACCAAAACTTGTGTGAAACCTTTGTAGAACCCCAACAATGATCCGATGTGAAATAATTATTCAAAATAGACCAAAATGGTCTCAAATGAGTAGAAAAACTATATTATGTTGTATTAAACTCTCCCAATCACCTCTAGGAATGATTTATTTGTCAGGTGTGTGAGTCGACCCTACAAGAAAGTACACATTTCTCAAATATTTGCTATAGTAGTAAAAGTTGACAAAGTTATAGTTTAAAAATTGATGAAAGTTTAATCTTGAGACTTATTATTGATGCCCATTAAGGTTTATATACATATTATATCCCTAAAATATGATAAAATGGTCATGCAAGTTAGCCCATCACTAATAGGGCTAATGGTGGAAACACTGAGAAACCTAGGAAATAATGAGAAGATGATTAGGGATGTGTTATCATGAAATAAAGATGAAACCCAATGCATGGAGAAGTGTTGGAAATAAATAATTTTAGTGAAATATTTTCTCACAAGTTGTCCTATTAAGCTTAGATGAGATAGTGAGATACAAGGTCATGAGAATGGTCTACTCGACTAATATCTACCATTTGACTATATTATATTTATATCCAAGAATTGTATAATGATATAATAGGATAATTTTTATGCATTATAATTTTTTAAAAATATTTATATAGTTTTTGGAAGTCAATTTCTACATAACTATGCTTTAAGGTAGAGTAACAGTTCTGAGTAAGCAAGTTACAATGATGAGTTTGAGGCTTTATGCCCTAATTTGAAAGATATGATGCATATGGTGTTGTTTTTTTTTATGTTAAAGTAGTTATAATACTTTAAAAAAAAAATTGAGTTAGTAAAATTTATTGAAATGTTGAAGCTAAAATGGCTTGTCTAGTTCTGGGTTGACTATATGTAGTGAGATCAAAAGATTGGTCTGCAAGACTAATATTTGAAATTAGACCTTGGGGTTTTTATAATTTATAGGGGTATATATTGTCAAAATATATTTTTACAGTATAATTAGTCATATAAATTTCTCTTTTAGGTGTTGAATATTAGTTTATTCATGACTGGGGTTTGGAATGTTCTGATAGTTCTGAGTGGGCTATATCTAGAGAAGAGTTTGACTCCTTTTACAGTGAGTTGTGAAGTATGAATCATATGGTGATGACTCTGATATCATGTAATTTTTTATATTTTATTTATTTCTATGTTTTTTTAGATAATTTGTGTTTGATCTTTAGTAGTTTAAGATAGACTTTCTTTAGGTTCACAAGTTTAATTCTGAATAATACTAATGGCATGCTTCAAGTGATGGTTGGAGCTAAAAAATGTCATTTACCTAAGATGATATTATTAAGGGTATATTGTATTTTCATATTAAGTGTTATTTTTATGTGTATATCTTGAATATTTTCCAAGGAGATCAAAAGATAACATGTGGTAATGAAGGCCTAATTGAATTAGGTCTCCTTAAGGCCTAAAAGAGGTTTTAGTATTTTAATTTGTGGATGACCTATTGTAATGATTTATTCATGTATGAAAAATGTTATAAGACCTATTAAAAATTTAATATAAGTGTGCAATTATGTATGGATGACCAAGGATATAATCAAAAGGCTTATATAAATACAAGGAAGTTTTAGGCCTATTTGTATGTAAATGAGAATATTTGAATGAGATAGCAAATTGGTAAGTAGAATAAGGTCTTGTATACCATATAAAAATTTTATATAAAATTTTATGAATATTTGATAGAGTTTATGCATATGAGGATCAAGGTCATATGATCTAATCAGTCTTGAAGAGACCTAATTGACCAAATAGGCTTAAAAGGTGGTTTGAGAGGGATAAGTGTGTGAAGAGATGAAGAGGTGGTCATCATAAATTGGTTGAGAGAAAAGGTGTTCTAAATATGATCAAATAAATTAGGTGGTCTTTTTGTGTTAATTCATCTAGGGGTTGGTGCCTCCTTTCAAGTTGGTGTGTGATGAAGCCTAGCTAAGTTGGTGCTTAGCTAGTTGGGGTTGGTGCTCCATGTGAAGTTGGTAATTCATTAAATTTAGTATTTTTATTATAGGATTTTATTCCATTTTTAGAAACTAGTGGGTTTTATTCCCCTTGATGGTTTTTTACATACACAATGTGTTATTGTGATTTATGCTTGTGGATAGCTGCTTATGCTTGCTAGATCCATGTATTTATTTGAATGGTTCATGATTTTTTAAGTGAAATTGATAAAAAAGGTTTGAATAATGTTTCAAACCCCCTCTCTATAATTTTTATTCTAAAATTTGGTATCATATCAGGTCCTTTTAATTAGGCCTAACAGCCTAAAAAGATATCCTAAAAGCAAAGATGTGTAGTCAGTAAGATCAAGGTGGTTTCTCTACTAGTAAGACTTCGTTCTTCAATGAGACTAATTATGATTTTTAGAGAATATGAATGAGGACATATATAATTTCAATGGGACATGACATATGGTAGTTAGTTATGGATTGATACACTCCACATCCTACACCACCAACTGATGCAACAAGCAAGAAGGAAAGTAAAAGCAATTCCAAGTCAATGAATGCCACTCTATGTGGCCTATCAGAGGTAGAGTTTGTGAAGGTGATGCAATATGATTCAACCAAGTTGATATGGGAAAAAATGAATAATTTATATAAAGGATACATCAAGGTGAATATGGAGAATTTACAGACTCATCAGAGATAGTTTTAAATTCTAAAGATGAGGGAAGATGAAATAATTACGTTTTACCTGTTAAAAGATGATAAATTTGTCAATGCCATTAGAGGATTGGTAGAAGAAGTGAGAGTCTATAGTTATTCAAAAGTATTTATATCAATATCTCCTAATTTTGATTCTAAAGTGTCTTCATTTTAAGAGATGCAAGATTTGGACAAGTTAATTATGGATGGGATTCATGGCATCTTGACTAACTATAAGATGAGAATAAATGAAGACCTCCAAAGAAGGAAAAATATTTTAAAAATAAGAATAAGTAAAAATACAAGAAGGTCAAGGATGAGGTATGTTTAGATGTTGATTATGATGAACTAATAACAATGTTTGCTATAAAATTGAGGTTTGGATGTAGTAAGTACAAGGGTGAGTTACCTTTCAAATGTTTCAACTATGGTAAGATTGGAAACTTTGAATCTAAATGTCCTAAAAAGGATAAGATTGAGTATTATGAACATTATGGAGATGATAAGAAGATCTATAATCTTAAAAAAAATAAGAAATATTTTAGGAATTATGAAAGTAGGAAAGGATCATTTAAGAACAAGAGAAGTTTCTATACTGAAGAAAATAATAACTCATCTGATGTAAGTGACATAAGCACATCTGATAGACAATGAGGGTTGCTCAAAGGGAAAGGACTTATTGATGATGAAAAATTAGAGTAAGAAGAGGCTAAGGTTAACCCTGAGGTAGAGTTGGTGAGTGCTCTAGAAGAGTTGAAATTTCAAAGAAGGAATGATAAAAACTAAAATCATTAGTTAAGGACTATAAAGACCAAATAGGTTTGTTTGAAGAGAGACTATGTAAAAAATCAAAGGATTATGATGAGATCATTGTTTATATTTAAGTATAGATGGAGATAGTCACTACAATCCTAAAGGCTAAAGAGGAAGAATGCACTTGGTATGGAACTCAAATGGAATCCTTGAAAGTTGATTTAGATCAAGCATCTAACAAGTTGAAGACCTTTGTGAATTTTGAAAAGAGTACTAATGATCTAGATAATATCTTGAGTAGTCATAAGTTTACAAGTGATAAATTGAGTCTTAGTTTCAAAGAAGACCAAAAGGAGGCAGTTCAAGTCAAAGAGAAAGATAATGGAGACAAAAATATCAACATGGAAAGACAAATAAAAAAACCATGATTGTAATAGGTTATTTATAATTGTGTGATCATAAAATAAAAGTGTATATAATTTAAAAAGTGTTTCAATGTCAATTTTCAAGTTTCAAGTGCTTGAGAAGCCTACTTATGGCACTAGTTATAACATGAAGAGATCTTGTGAGAAGGTATGAGTATGATGTCGTGGTGAAATGAGTGCACATAGGTATGAATGGATGTATAAGGTTAATTAAACATGAATGTGAGAAAATGGATCACTCTAAGAGTCTCAGGGTGATCCTACAAGGGAAGGACCTACAAATCAAGTATAGAACTAGATCATTTCTAGACCCTGCTTGGCCTAATAAGGCATCATGATCTATTTTCAAGACATATGAAGGATGTATGGGTTTGATAATGAGATAGGTTTATTTAGGATATAAGAGATGTGGAGAGCATATATAAAGAGTCATGAAGGTAATTTTCAAGGCCTAATGCCATATTTAGGTCAAGGTCTAGAGAGCAAAGAGAAAGAGTGTGGCCTAACGAGGGGTCATGATAATATTTTAAACTGTTTGATCTTATGTAAGTATTTTTAAAGTGAGGTATGTTTTTAAAATTGTGTTCATATTTTTTTAGGTGATAGTTTGTAATGAATTTCATGAAAAGTGGCTTTGAGGTCTCTCGAGTACACATAATGAAGGTTTGTAAACCCGAGAAGGATTTTTTGGTGTTCATTGGCATATGCAACCCTTGAATTGGATCATGATTTGTAAAAGAGAGATGGGGAAGGGTCATATATATATATATATATATATATATATATATATATATATATATATATATATATATATATATATATATTTCCCCTTAAATACAAAACCAATTCATATATATATATGAATTGGTTTTGTATTTAAAGGGAAATCCTTTATGAATCATCATTAACATCAAAGCTTGTGTTAAACCTCTCTAAAACCCTAACATGTACCTGATGTGAAATATCTTATTCAAAACAGCCTAAAATGGTCTAAAATGACTATAAAAACTATTAGAGGTTTTATTAAACTCTCAAAAACACCTTCAATTATAATTGAGTTGTCAAGTCTAAGTAGACCCTACATAAAAGTGAACATTTATCAAAGATTTGATGTAGTAGTCAA
>JARHVA010001512.1:130000-170000 GCA_037957365.1 Torreya grandis | reverse complement strand
ATTAACACCATTATCTACAGTACACTTGGCATAAACTATGGATCCAAATATAAACTCACTATTGAGCTAAAACCCAAGACTAGTCAATGAAGTTTCAACAAATAGTTAGTAAAAAACATTGTTGTCTTTAGCATACAACCCAAAAACACTTAGCTTGTCAAGCGTAGAAAACAAACTAAAATCTAATACCCTTTAGGATACTAAAACCCTCCTTTATTATCTCATTTTTCTAGGATCAAAATGTCATGATAATTGAATCTTAAATGAGTGTATTTATTCCTTTCTTCTTATTTCTAACTTCGATCCAATTTCCTCTTTCCCCCAAAATTTTCATTTATAAAAAGATAGGGATGTCGATTTCAAATCAATTAATGGGTTGTAATTTTTCAATAGAATCATTATAAATTTTAACTTTCGGTGTGACATTCTTTGGTTCTACCCTAGATCCTAGTTCCATAAATTTCTTAACTATATTGATGGAAGCCTCACCTGTTACTGAAGGATCCTACTTTATTTTCTCAAGAACTAAATCTTCCAAATCTGGTTTTGAAACCTCCTTCTTGGGAGATGTAGCTTCATCCACTTTAAGTAGTTTTTAAGGGTCATCTTTCCTCCATGAAGTGTCCCCCTTTCTTTCTTCACTTCTATATTTCACTGCTAAGTGGCCTATCTAAAATAATCTATGATACTAGAATGGAAACCCCTCATAATCTAGGGACTATTTCCATGCATGATCCCACATATTCTACTCAATTGTTTCTAGTAGATTTTTATAGATATTAATGACAACCAAGATTGTGGAAAAGTGTAGAAACTATTTCTAAATTATATAGCAACTCAGCCTTGTACACATAGAAAATAAATATCATGGATATACCTTAAGCCTAGACCTATTTTGATGCCAAAAGGATTGTATTTATTATCTATTTATGCCTAATTTTTTATATTTTAGTCCAACATATATATTTTGTTAACTCATATATTCTATCTAAGGTATATTTTAGTGTTAATTCTTTATTAATTAATGAGTATTTTATTTTTAAAAATTGGTGTTTGGAAATTTTAGGGGGTGGTGAACAATGAAGATCTGAGTAAATTATATGGGTGTAAGTTATTTTTCCAAGTCAGCTTACCTACTGTTTAAAATAATTTTAGTACACATAAATATAGTTGTCTACTCTATCAAAAGTCAATATGAACTTATTCACCATCATATGTAAAATATAATCATTTGAGGATTGAATTTATTAAGCATATCATCCTAGTTATAATTATAAGTTCACTTGTGTTACTTGCCAACATAGTTGTCTCCTACCCGCAACATTAAAACATATCACAAACTATGTTGATAGCCATTAATATTATCATTTGGTAGCCCAACTAAATTTTAGTATCACAACTATCACTTGACACTACAACTATCATAGAACATATATGGAACTAGATGATAGACATGTTATCAAATGACAACAATGCAAATGAATGACAACATTACTACTGAATGACATAATTATTGTTGAATGAAAACATTGTTACTATTTAACAACATTATTGTCAAAAAAATAAATACTACCATCTAAGAGCATTGATGTCAAATGACAACATTGCTAATAGATAATAATAAAGATTTCAGATGGTAGTCTTACTACTAGATGACAAATTTATATCAAATAAAAATAATGTTACCGAATGACATTGCTGCCAAAAAACAACATTACTACTAAACAACATCATTGATACAAAGTTATAGTATTATTATCAAAAAAAAAACGATACCATCAAATAATAAAAACACTACTGAGCATGAATAATGTTATAAAGTGATAATAATGATTTTTAACAATAACAATACTATCAAGTGATAGTAATATTGTCAAACTATAACATAGCTTTCGTGTGGCATCATAACTATCCTAAAATAAAAAAATATTGTTTCCCTATGTGGGTTTCTATGTAGTCATGCATCAACATGGATTATGTACCCCATGAAAATTTCTCCTATCAATTCACCTACTCAAGCATTACTTTTTAACTTTTATCAAACTTTTAAAACCCATACTTAGAGATTCAACGAAAAAACCCAAGTTCCATTCTATATGAGTGAATAAAATTTACCCTAAAATTTATCTTTCCCATAATGTTATAAACTTGCTTATCTTCCATATTTACAGGTTCTAGACCTATATTTGTTTTATATATTCTCGAACAACTACATCCTAGTCAAATGTTTTCATTGATATAAGTTTCCTACTCTACGTAATTGTCTAATGCCTTAAAGACATCCAATTAAAAATGAAATGTGTTCTAAATGTTGGCATAAGTGCTTTAATGTGAAATATTATCCAAAAGGAATAGTATAAATATAATTTCAACTCTCATTTATTCCTTGCCTAGAAAATAACTAAAGAGACCAAGCTAACTTATTAAAATAACTCAATTAAGTACTCAAGTGAGAAAAGTAATCCCTATTTTATCCTATTTCCATATCATTTATAGGGACAAGATATCTATAGGTCTAAATTAATGAAGGAGCACTCCATGACCCATATTTTTTAAGTTAAAAGTTAGTTCATTATTATACTTGGTTATCACACATTGCATGAATCACACACAAGCCAACACATAGGGTATAATTAAAAAAGTCTGAGACCTTTTTCATAGTATTGGATATGTAGGTAGTGCTCATTGATAGAGGGGTCCTTGGGGTAGATCAACATTGTGTGCCCATTAACCCATTTTTCCCATACTAATGTGAAGATGAAGAACTAGGGTTTTAATATTTGACAAAGAGAAACAGTCCATGACCCATATATGAATGCACTAGTGTGAAGGTGACATAGAACACAAAATCATCTAGGTTATCACATACAATTTTGACAAGAATTATATAGTATATACCATGTCTAAGTCAGATAGTAGTGTCTAAGTAACCATCCCAAGTAGATGTAAGTGTCCATGGCTATTAAAGATTTTTTTTTAGAACTAGGTGAGTGTTTTAGAATGTAGACCCATTATATTTTCTACCTATTCTAGATCCAGATTTGTATTATTATTAGAACTAGATAAGTATCTTATTTCATTATAATATATGGCATAGTTTTAATTTCTATTTTTAACTTATATTAGCATAATAAATTCAATACATGTTTATCTAAGTTTCACAAATAATTGGCATAGTTTCGGGATAGTCTACCATCCTTGTGTTTTAGGATATATATACCCCTTTAACCCTAGATTCTCCCCATATAAATTTTAGGGTTAAAGATTTGTGAAATTGATTTGTATGAATATATTTTTTTGGTTTCATAATGTTTTTAGCCAACTAGAGTTTTAGATTGTTGTACTATTTCATTTTATGATTATATTATTTTTTGGGCAACCTTAGGCATAGCCCTGGATTAAAAGGTGTGCCTATTAAATGCATTGATATTCCCATTATACCACCTAAGATGTCTAAATCGAATGAACAACATAATCCTATGGTTCATGATGATAGCAATGTTGAAAATGAGAAACCTATTGATGAGGTTACCATAGAAAAAGATTATGATAATGCAAACCATGAGTTTAATGAAACTAATGAACATGAGAAAATAAATTATGAGTAAGTATAATCAATTGAACTATTTTATGAGCATATTCATCAAAACCCTAAATATCATGATTTAATACTAAGAACCATATTATAAACTAAAAAATCATAAAGCATAAATGCATAACTATGTGCATCTATTGATCAGGATATTCAAGCTATGGGGCATCCTCATATATCCACAACATTAACCTTGAGAAAATTATTGCCTCTTATTTCTAATGGGGGAATGAGATATGTATTTAAAATTTTATTCCATAAAAATACTATTTACACATATTACATGGGAAACCTAAATAATTCAACTCAAATGCCAATTTCATGCCTATATCTACCCAACCTATGGGTACACTTCCTTTCATGACTTATCAAATATCCATCCAAAAAGACCAATAGGTGAAAGATCTTGTCCAAAATATAAAAAATTTAAAAACTAAGGTTAAAAATATTGAACAAAATTTTATGAAATAACCTTATGCTATTGATTCACAAAAGGTGTTGTATAATCTTCTTTCAACATAGATATCCTTGTGCCCTTTACCAACCAATTTTGTTGCATGCAATTTCACATTTTAATATGTCAAGGGTGATCATGAATGTCTCCAATATTTTTATACAACATACCTTGGTTATGCCTCTAATGATAAAATTTTGACCAAACTATTTACAATAAGATTCAAAGACTATGATTTAAGATAGTTCTATTATTTACCAACTCGACCAATAAATGCCTTCAAACACATTAATGTTCAATTTTTATCCCACTTCTCTATTAACATTACCAATTTTTTTTTGAATGCCTAAATTGAAAAGATAAAACAAGGAACCAATGAACCTAATACAATGATCATGTCTTGAGATACAATAGAATGTTAGCTATAATGACCAATTTTATGACCAGTAAAGATCTTCAAGATGTTTTAAAGAAAAGAATGGTTTCTCCTTTACATAGGTCCATTGTATTCAAAAATTTAAAATATTTTGATTATTTATGCCACATTATTCATGATTTTTAAATGAAGCTTATCTCATTGAAAAAACATAATTATGTTGAAAATACACCAATTACATCTACATCCAATACCAAGTGGTCAAACCTCCTAAGCCTAAAATGGAAACAACCACCATAATTAACATGGTGTCACAACAAACTTATCAACTTGTATTATCTAATACATCATGGAGATAATTTACATGATTACCTAAGTCCCCTGCTTCATTACTCTTGAAACTCATAGAGTGTCATCTTATATCTCTCTCTCATCCTATAGAGGTTGATATGAATAGGCCTCTACCCAAAGGGTATGATGTAAATGTTTATTGTGACTATCACCATGGACCTAGGAATTTTATGAACATTTCACCTTAAAAGACAAGATCTAGGACCTTATATATGACTAATGAATTACATTCGATGGTCCTCTAAAGGAATCAGGTTCATAACCTGATGACTACCATAAATATAAAATATTTAACAATCCTTTACAATATCATTCAAAAGAGGATTCATAAGTGAAAATAGAATATAATGCACACCCTCCTCTATATAATTATGTGGTAAGTGAATAAAGTTTGTGGATTAAAAGGGGATTAACTGTGGACATGTTTTATATGAAAATCAATAAATCAGATCTTCTATAGATAAATGGAAACACTCAAAATTTGAGGATGGTGTAAGAACATGAATTGCATCATTTTGAGTCTAGTTTACAAATCACTAAATTATTTTAAAAATGGTCAATTATAACTATTTCAAACATATAAAATTTCAATAGGAACTCATTTTTTAGGAAAATAAAGTAGATATCCAGTCGTGTAGCCCATCATTTTTTGAGAATCATCTAATATTGTTTAAAACCATTTGGTGAAACTTTAGATAAGATAATCTAGTTTGTAACCTATATATTCTTAATAATTTTTGGATGAGTATTTTTTTTATTAATTTTACAAGTAAATAGATCTTGAAAAATGATAAATTTTTTTATAGTTGGTCATGCAGACCCCCAACGACCTAAAAAAAACTAAAAATGGTTTTTTAATGCATGTATAATTATGCCTAGTTTGTAACAATATATATTTCTTTCATATGGATCAATGGAAAAAAACATACACAAGTGTATATAGGCATGTGGTGGCATAAAAATTCTATATATATAAATCAATATAGATAGAAACCTTAGAATATTCTAAAAATTATAAAAATCTTATATTTCTAAATAGGAAAGCATCCTTGTCATCATGGTAATAATTTTATGAATTTTATTATTTAAATTCATAGTGTATTTAGTGATGGAAGTTGATTTTTTTAATTTTGTATCAAAATTCTCAGATTCGATTATGTGTTGATAGGGCCTAGGCTTTGGCTTGGGAATCTAAGCCATTATTGAGCCAAATGGTTATATTTTTTTAATTCAAAATATACATAATGAATATTTGATATAATGAATATGCATTATATCATTTATTCATTCCTTTCACATTGTAGTAAAAAGCATAAAAGATCTCTTAGAAGGGCTATATACTATGTTTTGTGAAATGTGAAAGGAACATGTATGTATTATAATGCATACATGTTATCTTCACATTACATAAAAAAACACAAAAGTTGTATTAAAAGTGGTATATGGTCTACTAGAATATGGTTTACTAAACTAAATTTTAAGTACAAATAATATAAATGTAAAAAAAATCATCTTTATAATTTAAATTATATTTTAATAAATATACAAAATTAGGGTCACTCTGCATCTAATAGATTTGGTCTCATAGCTTCATGTATTATGATGTGGAAGATAATTTTTAAAAATATATACTAGTTAGTACTTATTCATTTTTGAGGTCTTAGTATTGAACCTAGGGATTTCAAGGTGCATAACTTTTATAATTGATGTCTATTTTTTATAAACACGTAGTCATTTTTTAGGTTATTGTCTTCCAAATTATTTCCTAGCATTTCTAAGGGTCCTAAGTTTGTCAAAAGTGAAGTTTACAAGCCATTCACTTTAAAATAAATCCAAAGTGGTGTGATTGGGGTATCACAGCTCACATTTATGACATGTGTACATCAAACAACTAATTTATGTTAATTTCATTTTCTCATCATCCCTCCCTCATCCCTAATCACTTCCTCCTCATCCCTCATCACCCATAATTACTCTCTCCTCATTTATCACTGTCCTTAATCACTCTCTCATTGACACTTACCATCTCTCATTATATCTAATCACTCCTTTATTGTCCCTAATCACTCCCACATTAACCCTCATCATCCGTAATGACTCTATCAACCCTCATCATCATGAATCACTCCATCTTTATCCATAATAATCCTTAATCACTCCATACTCATCCCTAATTACTCCCTCATTAACCTTCATCATCCCTAATCACTCCCTCATCATCCCTAATCACTCTCTCACTGACCCTCATCATCCCTCATCATCCCTAATCACTCCTCTTATCAACTTTCATAATCCATAATAATTGCATCATTTATCTCACCATACCTCATCATCTCTAATCACTCCCTCATTCTCCCTAATCATTCCCTCACTGACCCTCAACATCCCTCACCATCCCTAATTAGTCCCTCAACACCCCTAATCACTTCCTCATTGACTATCACCATCCCTCATCATCACTAATCACTCCTTCCTTACACATAATCATCCATAATCACTCTCTCATTGACCCTCACCATCCCTCATTATCTCTAATCAATCCATATTTATCCATAATCAATCACTTATTGATCCTCACCATCCCTAATCAACGCTTCATCATCCCTAATTGATTGAGATGACTATATCTAATTTAATTAGAGTCTAATTATGTTTTCCATATTATTTTTCCTTGGGAGAGTAATTTACAACCAGGGATAAGGTGTTTTATCTTTGAAATCATCAACACCTTGTTATTTGGGAACACTTACCTCTATTTTCTAGTTTACCTCACCCTTCAAGTAACCCTTTTCACATAATATAACTAGATTGAATTCATAGAGATATAGTCACACTATAAACTGATTAGTTAAATAAATCTATGGGTAACATTCATGATGCTATGCTATGTGTAACATGACTCACTATAGGGTTGAATCTATGGGATGATAAAACATGAGTAACATAACTATATACATAAAATGACTCTATAGGATGGGAAACACAAGTAGCTAGATAAAATATATATGAATTATTATATATTAAATATACATAACATGAGTGTAGGGTTTATTTTTTGACTTGATTTATTTTATAGTTTTATTCCCTACATCCCCTACTTGAGTGTTTGGGTTAGTTCTCAACTAGGTTATTCAATCCTAGCTATAGGTTGAATCTCTGTAGTGGAGGGGTAAGTCGTTATCCAAGTGACAACTATGACTATATATTTTCTTTCCTTAATAACTATATATATAGATAGAATATCTAGTTAGGCTACCCAAACTTATCCATAGTGGGTGGGAGTTTGAAGTTTTGAAGGAGGTGAGGACTTTCTCCGATCTATGGTAGTTATGTCCTCTTATTTGTCCCAAGAGGCCAAGCATATATGGGTTATTTGCCTTCACTCTATACAATAGACTGACCTCTCCCATGGTTTGATCCATGGGTCCCTCCCTTCATCATGGATCCCTATATAAATTATCCCTCGACCTCTATATGTCCTCTTGATCTATTTGTGATATGAGCCTCTTATACATATAAACTTCTCTTTTTATTTAGATAATTATACTGTATCTATCTATAAATATAGACACATATGCACTAGGGGTAAACTATAGGGACTAAAGGCAAAGGCCTTTAGGTGGAGGGGCTTCAGTTGGATCTATCCTAAGCCTTAATTATTTATCTATTACTTGATAATTGAGTTATTCTCTACTGGGCCCATATATAGATAGGGGATCCCTAGGGTGAAGAAGACTATAGATGTAGTTTATAGGTGGTGACTATGACTACACTGCAATATAGGGTTACACTAGATGAATTTGTTTTAAGTGATTATAGTATGCCATATACCCATATATCTCTTGATGAATTTGTTTTAAGTGATTAACAAGATTCTTGATAAATGGGTAATTATTGTTAGCTTGTCTATTTTCAATTAAGGGGGAAGGAAAAAAAGAAAGGTGAAAGTGTTTAGAGAGAAATAGGGTCAAAAGTTAGGCAAATATATATAGGGGTTGGTATTTTTTGGATCAAGGGTAGTATTTATATATTAGATTTACAACCATATCAATACCCCTCTTGTGGGGTGTGTCATAATTCCATTGAATTAAAGATGTTGTGTTATGTTTGATTTTGAAAAGTGTGAGTATCCTATATCCCATATCCATTTCCATTATTTCATGACATCAATATTTTTGATTAAGAGGGAAAAACCCAAATTAGGCAAAATGTTTTCCTAGGCTAGTTCACTATCTCCAATTTTATTTTAATGAAAATGAATATATTGATAGAAAGAACTATCCTAAATATAAATATATAATTTTATTATTTTAAATTATGCCCTTTATATTGATGGTATGAGGATCCTAATGATAAACTATAATTGACATGTGGGACCTATATCTAGATGGGGGGCCCACTTTATGGTTGATTAGGTCCTCTCCCTTTATTTGTATGGGATTGCTACTGATAGAAAGGGTTTGACCAGCTACATTAAAGCATGCATTTAGATGGGATTAAGCATGTAGATATTCCATTAAATTTGATGGGATATTCTTGATTTTAATACCAAGCACTCATTATAAATAGGAGCAACTATGAACATCTAAGATTTATTGAGAATATAGATAGTCCCTCAAATTTGATTGGTTATTATCAATTGGGATTGTCCCTCCCATTTCCTTTCATTTAGTTTAATTTCCTTTATCTATATGGGGATGGGGATGGGGATACTACCAACTCATATTGATAAATATTGACCTGACTAGATATGAGGCTATATATAGTCCACCAAGCATGCCAATCGATTAGGATAGATATGGATATATATGTTTAAATGGGATTAATAGAGATAGATTACATATTAACAATTTGGATTGACTAACTATGTTGATATACATAGTCAACTACAAAATAAAACATACAAGATGAGATGATAGCATTCTAAAGTGGGATATGATAGAGTGGAATTGACCCACAATGATATTTGGATGAGACTATATGGATTACCAAGGAAAGGAATTAACTGCCTATCTATATATATCCATATACCTGTAGTGACATACTCAATAAATAATCTCATCTTATATTATAACCATGATAAATCTATCTCTAATTTAACTATTTAGATCCCCACGTAGTCCATAAATATTATTCATTTATCTAACCTAACCATGCCCATTTTATGACCATGCTTATCAGTTTGACCCTACCTACATCCCTAGTCCTAGTTGTGCTAACTTGGACTACATGCTAGGCTAGTTCTCTAGTCCATCAATTATAATATTTTATAGGGGATAGTGCTTACACAACTTGTATCTAGATGGTTGAAACTGTCTATATAGGAGGTGTCTAGGGTATTGATTATTATATTAGGGGATGGGTCACTCAAAATAAAGCCAATTAAAATCAACTATATGTGTCCCATCCTTCATATAAAGGGGGAGGGAGGCATGTTAATATGGTCATTATGGTAGGCTCTTCCTCCTCCCCATCTTTCCCTTGCGTTCTTTAGGTAAGTGCCTTCATTCTTGGGTTTAATGTTCATGGTTTTTTAACCCTTAATTCCTTTAATTTTAAGGTTTATAGTTTTATTTTCATCCTATCCTAGGTCTGAGATCCTATACAACTATTAACTCAGTGAAATTTCAAGTCTAGGATTAATAAAGATTGATTGGAGTGTTGGGTTATGTCTTAAAATCAAGGGATCAAGGAGTCTTGGGATCTTTTCTCTAGTTATCTTCATTCATTTCACAAAGTTAACCCTAAAGTGCATATGATTGATATATGGGGCACATAGTCATAGAATATAAATTCCTTAATGGGGAAGGTAAATGTCATAGAACACCATTCCTTTATTATACCCATATAGATAGGGGCACTTGCAATCTTATGATTTATATAATAGATTATTCTTGATTAGGACCTCTCCCTCCACTTTATTTTCATTTATTTTCTTTTATTATATGGGGATGGGGATACAATTGATTCATACACATCATATGAGACTAGCTAGTCACACCTAGTCACTCCTTTATATAAATAGGTTATAATTCACCCTGTCCTTTAAAGATGTGCCTTGAGTATAAAATGAGGTATTTAACTAGGTATAAATTATTAAATATATGGTTAGGTAAGATATATATACTTAGGATTATATATAGGTATTCAAGACCAATATATATATCTTGGGTATTTTATTAGTTAGGGAACAATCAAGTAGGTTTGGAAATAAGCATAGGTAGGTAGGACATACTTAAGTAAAATTAGGTATGTAGGGAATGTTTAGTTATAATAATGTAGGTATGACATAGTCAAGGCCAAGATATGGCTCAAGTATTTATGTAGGTCATACTTGAGATCAATATATGGCTTAGATATTCAATTGGGTGGGGCATACTCAAGTAGGTAAAGTAGGTAGGGAACACAAAATGGTATTTAAATATATTATGTACGTAACATGATTCAAAAATTCATTCCTCATTATTTGTATTGAGAATCAAGATTACCTTACCTATAATAGAAGCTAAGTAGGTAGGGAAGGAATATATGCAAGCTATAGATTAGAAAGCAAGCTTCCCTCAATAGCTAAGAATTAATTATATAAAGAGAACATAGGTATTGACAAGAATAAATCTATATATTTGGAAGGAAGCTTACCTTTCCTTATCAATTAAGGCATAACTAAGTAGGTATGGTAATAAAAAAAATATGTATTAGAATGTAAGATTATGTAGATATCCATGTTTTAATCCAGAATCAAAGTAAATATAGATACTAGGAAGGAAAACTTCCCTTCATAATTGTGCCTTAATAAATTAATATCCATCAAGAGGGAAATATTCCCTTGATATGTTATCAAGTGAATCAAAATTAGATATCAAAATGGAAATCTTACCTTGCCTTCCTCCTTGGCATAGATGAAGTAGGTAGGGAAATATTTTATTACCTTAACATGTAGGGAAAGTTTGAGATTAGGATATGCCCTTTGGAATGGTGCCCCATATATATCTATAGAAGGGCCCCCACTCCCATATTATCCATTGGAATGGTGTCGAATATATTTGGGATTGAAGAATACTCAAAGTATGGAAAATCCCCAGTTTAGCCTTTAGGTCCATCATACCATGCCCAAGATCCAAGTGGCCTCTCTTATATATAATAGATTAAGCCATATGCCCTTCATTCCATTTATATATCAAGTTGGGTAAAGATTGGGTTGGGTATAGATCACATTCTGTTAGGAAAGACACTCTATCAGAGCTACTAGATTGGTGATCACCTATCTATATATATAGCAATCTAGTCTAGTATGGATATATGGTTAATTATGGAATTGGGATTGGAATTCAGAGCTAGTCTCCAATTTCTCCTATTTATATAGATATAAATTTGGATTCTCAACTCTAGGATTGGGATTCTCTTAATTTTTTCCTATTTATTCTAGTCCAAGGCTTTTTATACACACTCTCTCCATGGTTTGGGCATGGATCGCCATATATATCTTCAAATCCCACCAAATAATTAGATGATATCTTTGAGTTACTTATTTGAGTGAAATAGTATGAATGAAAGAAGAGTTTATTTGTTTATTATTTAAGTGATTAAAATTTGTAACTAGAAAATAATCCAATCAAGCACAAGAAAAAAGCTATTGAACCTACCATCAAAATATTGGATGGAGTGAATAAGGATGATGAGGGAAGAGGAGGGAGTGAGTAGAGATGATGAGGGATAATGAGGGAGTTATTAAGGATGATTAGGATGATGGGGGTCAATGAGGGAATTATTAGGGAGGTCGAAGGAATGATTAGGGAGGATGAGGGAGTGATTAGGGATGATGAGGGATGGTGATGGTCAAAGAGGGAGTGATTAGGGGTGATGAGGGATGGAGAAGGAGTGATTAGAGATGATGAGGGATGATGAATCAATGATTAAAGATGATGAGGGATAGTGAGGGTTAATGAAAGAGTGATTAGGGATGATTAAGGAATAATGATGTAAGAGTGTTTATGGATGATGAAGGACAATTAAGTGGTTATTAGGGATGGTGAGGGAGTAATTAGAGATGATGAGGGTCAATGAGGGAGTGATTAGGGATAATGAGGGAGTGAGTAGAGATGATGAGGGATGGTGAGGGTCAATGATATAGTGATTAGGGATGGTGAGGGATAAGGAGGGATTGATTAGTGATGATGAGGGATGATGAATAAATGATTAGGGATGATGAAGGATGGTGAGTGTCAATGAGAGAGTGATTAAAGATGATGAGGGACTGATTAGAGATGATGAAGGATGTTGGGGGTTAATGAAGGAGTGATTATAGATAATTAATAATGAGGACAAATTGATTAGAAGTGATCAGAGATGAGAATGAAGTGACTATGGATGAGGTAGGGATGATGAGCAAGTGAAATTAACATAAAGTGGCTGTTTGATGTATGAAGTTCATTTATGTGATCCATGTTTCCATAATCACAACACTATGGATTCATTTTAAAGTGAGTAGTTTTTAAAATTAAATTTTTACAAACCTAGGGTTCTTATAAATGCCAAAAAACAAGATAAAAGGTAAAAAAAGCTTAAAAATGACTATATGTTTATCAAAAATGGACATCAGTTACAAAATTTATGCCCTAAAATACATAGGTTCAATATTAAGAACCTAAAAATGCTTATGTAATGAGCAAATTGGATTTTAAAAAATCATCTTCCATATCGTAAGGCATGTATATGTGAGACCAACTCTATCAAATGTATAATGACCCTAATTTTTTATAATGATGATAACAAAATTAAATTATAAGTTTACATAGTTTATTTTTTAAATTATATTTTAGTATTATAAATGTATAAAGAATATAAATGTAAATTTATAATTAACATTTATTTCAATAAACCATCTACTAGTAGACCATCTGACACTTTTAATTTATCTTTTGTGTTTTTTGTGCAATGTGAAGATAAAATGTATGTGTTATAACACGTGAATGTTATAATGCATATGTATTATTTTAAATATATAAAACATGTATGCATTTAGGTTTGGTATTGTTGAGCATAGTTTTGAATAATGCATATGTGTAATGTCTAAAATGCTTATGCATTATAGTAAATGTCAATGAAATTCTACTCTAACTCTATGCACTTACTTTATGAGTAGCCAGTAGATGGGATTATTGGTACTTGTACATGGAATACAATTACTATGGTTTAAAGACCATATATTATTTTTGATGATAGTGAGATTAGGGATGATGACTAAGATATCCATTCCTTATTCATTTGAGCATACCATGATCACTAGCCTATACACAATGTTATGGTTAATAATGGTTCAAGTGAAAACATTTATACCATGAAATTACTTATGCATTTGGGTTATAAAAATCATGATTTTGATCCTCTAACTAGATCAGATAGACCATTTATTCTTCATGATTTATACTTATACTTATTTATCTTATACATATTTATGATTTATAAGGGTAAAGAATGAATAAGGGTTGTACCATGACATTATTTATGCATTTGGGTTATAAAATTAATGATTTAGATCCTCTAATATTATTTAGGTATGGTTAAGGTCATTGAATCACTCAATATTTTTAATTTTGTATGTTGGAATTGATTTCATCATCCAACCTCACTAGTTTTATAATGTGAGTTGACTTGGTTCACTCATACTCACCAAATTATAAGTATGATTAGGTTTTATGGTTGTTTTGATCTCAAATGTTAGGTGGAAACTCAAATTTTCTCTAAGGTTATGGGCATGTGCCCTCAAATATTAATCTATCTCTTTAGATATATGTACTTTTTAGATTTATATTTGTCTTAATCTCAATTTAAGTGATTCATAATGATACATATTTTAGATCAAATTACCAAATTGTATGATGGTTGTAATGATACACATGTTTACTCCTAAACCTTGATCTCTTTAAATTTCAATTATTTCAATGCTTTGAATTTTGGATTATATGGATTGATTATATACTATAACATGATATTAGTTTTAGGTCAGTCACCAATAAAACACTTGAGTTGGAATCAAGTAAAGAGAAAGTGTATTATACACACCTAAGTATGCATTATTTTTCCTTTATATTAGAAATTTGATTACTAGATTAAAGGGAGAAAATGTATACATTTTTTATAAATTATATAACACCTCAATCTTGTACACATGGAAAATACATATCATGTATGTATCTTCAATTTATAGACTTTTTTCACTACTAAAATACTTACATACATTATCTCTCTATGTCTAATTGCTTATCTCTTGGTTTGAACTATGCATTCTGATGACTTAGATATTCTATCTTATCCAAAATTTTATAAACCTTCTTATCTTCCATCTCTTCAAGTTCTGGATCTAAACCTTTTTTCATAACTACTCGAATAATTACATCCTAGTGAGATGCTCATATCAATTAAAGTATCCTGCACCAATGTAAGTGTCTAGTGCCCTAAAGTCATCTAATTTGTAAATGAAACTTATCTTAAAGGTGAGATTAATATATTTAATATGAGATATTCTTTGAAATGATTGGTATAAATATAAGATCAAACCTCATTCATTCTTCACCTAGAAAATACCTAAAGGGACCAAGAAAACTTATCAAAAGCACTTAATCAAGCACTCAAGTGAGAAACACATTCCCTATTTTATCTTATTTTAATATCAACCATAGGGAGAATAGATCTACATGTCTAAGTTACTAAAGGAGCACTCTATAAGCCGTACTTTTCAAATTACAAGCTAGATCACTGTTGTAATTTCTTATCATACATTGCATGATTCACACATAATCCAACACATAGGGCAGAACTACATAAGTCTTAGGCCCTCTTTAGAGTATTGAATATGTTAGTAGAACTCATTGATAAAAGGGTATTTTAGGCAAATTGACACCATATGCCCACTAACCTATTTTTCCCATAACCAATATGAAGATCACAATTTGAGATTTTTAATTTAAAAAAATGTGGTAGTCTATAAATTAGATATGGATACACCATAGTGAAGGTTACACTAAAACTAAGAACATCCAGGTGGTCATATCTAGTTTCAGTAGGTATTCCATACTCCACACTTGCATCCAAATAACAAGGTAACATTGACCCCACCATCCATAGATAAAGAAGCATAATTTATAGAATTAGGTGACTGTTCTAAAACCTTGACTTAGTCCATTTTAGACATGTTCTAAATCTATATCTATATTAACATTAGAAATAGTTAAGTAGTTTTTTAATTATTATATCTAGCATAATTGTAATTTTTATTTTTAGCATATCTCAACATAATAAATTCAATATATGTTTATATAAGTTTTACAAATAATTGACATGCTTTAAAGACAGTCTACCATCCTTGTGCTCTAAGATATTTTTACCCTTTTAACCATAATTTATTTACATATAATTACCATACATATCTTAGATAAATCTATGTAAAATACACCATTAGATATCATTCTTGAGGAACTCACAATTCAATATGATATAGGTGCCTCTAGAATGATATATACCAATGTATTTTACATAGATTTATCTAAGATATATATGTTATTGATAATTTATTTTTAAAATTTAATTGTTATGATTATTTATAAATATGATGTCACAAAATTTATATTATATCTAAAAATTATTAATGAAATCGAATAACTATCAAGACAATAAAATTATTGATAGGTCAAAATCTAAAATAGTACTCAGAGTCAATTTGTATTGATTTATTTTTTCATTACAACCAAAACTATTATTAAATAAACTTCTACTTGAAAATAGATTTGACATGAAAAAATTAAAAAAAAACTTTTATTTTTAGTAGTTGTTATTTTTATTCAGTTTCACATGAAAGCGTGTGTAGATCTAAAAATATTTTGAAATAATTTAAACACTAAAGTCAACATATTGAATGAATTTTAACTAAATTTCACATCTAGTCATAAAAATGTACAATTTCTAAAAATAGAAAAATACTAAAAAAATCAATAAACTATATTTTGAAACCCTTAGATGGTCATGTTTGGCCTCCTAAAAATATTAAAAACACATATAAGTGGAAAGGATGACCTAGACCAGCAATGGAATTTTTGAGATGGTCATTTTGGCATGTGGAAGAGCTCAGAAAGAGTTATGAGTCAAAAGTTATGGCCTCCAAAAAATTGGCCTATTTTTCTCATCATTCTCTTCTGATTGAAAACAACTCAGCTCCTATGAGTTGTCTTGATTATACTGCAATCAATTTTCTTTTTAATTCTTATTTAGCCCTCATTTTCTAATCCAAGTATTATCTTTTCACTATAATCCTTTCCATTGGACCAAATACTTGTTATAATTCTATTTCCTTATTGTCACTATCTTCATATCCAAAAATTGCACTATATTTTCCTTTTTTAAACTTCTAACCACCAATTTAATTCTTTATATTTGTCACCTTCACCATATTTTTCATGGAATTCATATAAATCTAAAACATAAAATAATAGAGATATATCAAAATTCTATGGCAAACTCACCTCATAAGCATTGCCATTGATTTTTTTCAAATTTTGCATGGACCAAGTTTCTTTCAACTTGTTGTATGTGCCTTTTTAAAATATTTCTTTCCTCAAATAAACCATTACAAACTCTCCTTATTCAAATAAATTGGGTCTTCTTCTGACATCTACTGATGATTTATATTTATCCTTACTTTCCTACAACTTTCTTCTTACTCCTTGAAACTGTTGCATATGCTCTGTAAATAATCTTACATCATAACTAATTTGATCTATAATTGGTGATTGTACCAAATCTAAAAAATACATAGGATTTATTCAATAAAAAATTCAAAATGGTGATTTTATTATTGATCTATTTACTAAACTATTACATGCAAACATAGCTTATGGTAAATCCAAGTCCCATTGCTTGGGTTTCTCTCCCACTATGCATCTCAACAAAATTTCCAAGATTTTATTCAAAATTTCTATCTATTCATCTATTTATGGATGATATGAACTACTAAGTTATAGATTAGTACCTATCTTCTACCAAAAATTACTCCAAAAATGACTTAAATTTTTTTCTCCTATGTAAAGTAATAGTTTTTAGAACACCATGCAATATCACAATATCCTTAAAAAATAATTTTTCAACTCTAGTGGCATCATTAGTTTTTCCTACATGTAATGAAATGAACTATTTTATAAAATATATTATAACAAAAAAAGTTGAATCATTACCTCCTAGTGTGTTTGGTAGTCCCAACATAAAACACATACTCAAATCTGTCCATGGTCCTCTTGAAACTGATAATGGCATGTATAGTCTAGTATTTTGTGTATTCCCTTTAGCCATGTGATATATCTGCACCTAGTAACATACCTTATCACATATATCTTCATATTTATCCAAACATAATTTTCTCCCATCAAAGCTATTGTCTTTGTCTTACTAAAATGTCTAGCCAAACCTTCAGTATCTAATTCTCTTATTGTATTATCTCATAGAGACTCAACTAGAATGGATCATTGTTTCTCTTTGAAGAGATAACCTTATTTTATAAGATACTATGATTAGTTTCTATCCACATATTAATATATTTTTTCACTAATCAACTACCTTGATAAAATATGGATCAATATCATTTAACTCTTTGATAGCTTTGAATCTAACTACTTCACTCACTATAGTAGTTAATAATGTTACTCTTATACTCAATGCACCATCTTTATGATTATATTTTCTTGATTTATGTTTCCATAAAAGTATATACCTACAAGAAACAAACCACTTTGCATACCTAATATTAAACTTCATTTGTGTATTCATATACTTCAAATCCTCATGGTTTCTAAATAGGATAAAATCTTTAGGTACCAGATATTGCCTCTAATATCTTAATACTTGTATAATTGCATAAATTTCAACATCATAAGTAGAATAGTTTGTTCTTAGTTCATTTAATTTATCATTAAAATATGTTATTGACTTTCCTTCTTAACTCATCACAACACCAATTCTCACAAATGAAGCATCAAAATCAATATCAAACACTTTGTTAAAATATGATAAGCCAAAATTAGTTTTTTCATAACCTTCTTCAAAAATTCAAAAAAACTTTTTTGTTATTATAGTCCATACAAATTCATTCCCTCTCATGCAATATGTTATTGGTTCCATAATACTGTTAAATTTTTCAATAAATTTTCAATAAAGAGTTGTTAAACCATGACAAATTCTTACCTCTATAAATTTTTGGAATAGACCACTAAAAAATTACCTTTAACTTTTTTTCATCCATTATCACACCGTTTTCTAAAATTATAAATCTCAAAAATACCAAACTATTCTGCATAAACCTACACTTTTTCAAATTTACATACAACTTCTCATTTATTAACAAATCTAGTACCATTATTCAATATTGTAAGTGTTCTTTAGTCTTACTAAATATTAAAATATCATAAAAATAAACAACTACAAACTTACCAATATATTCTTGTAGTATTATATTCACCATCCTCATAAATGTACTAGGTGCATTAGCTAATTCGAAAAGCATCACCATCTACTCATATAAGCCATCCCTCATCTTGAATGTAGTTTTTCACTCATCTCCTTCATGAATTCAAATCTGATAATAACCACTCCTTAGATCAATATTAGTAAAATATTTTGCTTCTGTAAGCACATCTATCATATCATCTAAATGAGGTATAAAAATCTATAATTGATTATAATTTAATAAATTTCTCTACTATACACGCACATTCTCATCCTCTTTCTTTAGAGTTAAAAACATTGGTGTTATACATGGATTCATACTTTCCCTTATCAACTTCTTTGTTAATAATCCAATAACCTATTTATTTAATTATGCATGTTCTACTGGACCCATCATATAAGATACTTGATTGGGTAGAGCTGATCCTAAAATCAAATCAATGTGATGTTGAATATCTCTCTTTGATGGCAAATCATTTGGTAACTCATCAGACATAACATCATCATATTTTTTCAAGTCTTATTTTTTTTGTTATTATTTGCATCCTTTTTTTGTCTTCATTACTTGCTACTAATACATAATAAAAAACTACCACCTTCATATCTTTGATAAATTCTTTAATAGAGAGCATGCTTTATCCCTTCTCTCCCTCTTTAAGAGGTAAAAAAAACTACCCTTGTACCACCTTTATAAAAAGTGTATGTGTTATTTTCTCCACCATGAATTACTTTCCTATCAAATTTCCATGGTCTCCTCAATAACAAATGACATGCATCTATCAGAATAAAATCAAAACATATTTCATCATTATAAGTTTTTCCTATGAAAAAATTGATTATGCACCTCTTATCTACTATAACCTTATTCCTTTTCTTAAACCATGAAATATGATAAGGATTAAAATGATTTTCACATTGCAAATTTAGTTTTTATACCATTTTTTAGAAACCATATTTTCACAACTACCACCATCTATAATTACTTTGCATACTTTTGCACTCAAAGTACATTTTATTTGAGAAATATTTGATCACAGCCATGTATAACCACCTTTGTTATTATTGACTTTTTCCTTTCTTAGAGTGATCATTGTTCTTCTCATCATGAGATTATCTCCAACATCTAATGGTGAAATTTCAATATTTTGCTCTTCTATCTTAGCTTCAACTAGATTCACTCTTGGCCAATCCTCTTATCTCCTTTATTGATCTTAATAGTGTGGACACTCAAATTATTTACATCCTTATTCTCTACATCTATATCAAACATAAGATCTAAAATGATTCAAAAACCATCCTCTATCACTCCCATAACCTCATTTTCTATGAAAACCTCTTTCTCTTTGTTGGTATTGAAACTTTTGCTTATTCTCATCTTACCTTTTTACATCACATGATGATTTGCCTTTATTGGTATTAAACTCACCTTTGGTGGTATTAAAACCACCTCATACCATTATTGGAGGGGATCTACCTCTTCTTGGACTAAGAGACATTATTTTAGAATTCTATCTATTTTGTTTTTCTTTTGCCTTCAAAGCTAATCGATAAGCCTCTTTCATGCAAAGTATTCTGTGCATGCTTAATTAATGTTGAATAGTAAATTTTAAACTATTTACATACCTTATAGACATCTAGTCTTCTATTTCATCATTCTTCACTCATATAAAAATCTTATAAACCTCATCTATATAATATTGTATATTTTGTTTTTTTGCCTCAAACTCTAAAATCTTCTATATAGGGTTTGTGCATAATCCACAAGAATAAATTTATCTCTTAATTTTTTCTCCATCTTTTTTTTATGAATTAATCTTCTCTTTACCTTTCCTCTATCTCTCTTTCTATAGGTGATCTCACCAAAGCATTATATGACCTTTTAATTTCATGCATGCAAACTTTACCTTCTTGTCTTCTCTTATAGTCTTTCAGTCGAAGATCATCTCCATAATATTCACCCAATCTATCAACTCTTCTAATTTTAAACTACCTTCATAATCTAGGACATCAACCTTGATTCCTTCATTTCTTCCTTCTAAATTCTAAACCATCCTCTCTTACATCGATGGTGGATAATCTTGCTATTCTTTTTCTTGTTGAATTTTTTTAATCATGTTTTGTGTCTTCCATGACTTCATCACCACCTTGTCTTCTTCTATGATTGGTGACAACCTCTGTTAATTATTATACTTGCCTGTATATTTTTTGTATAGTCTAGTTCATCTAAACAATACCTCTTTATCCTCTCACCATTTTTTATGCCTCCAAGATTCAACCTTGCTCTGATACCAGATAATGAAACTGAATAACAATCAAGATAATAAAATTAACAATAGACTAAGATTTGAAACAATACTCAAAATTGATTTGTATTTATTATTTTGAATTAATTACAACCCAAACTAGGCTTAAATAAGCTTCAACTCAGAATTAGAGTCGACATACACAAATTTGAAAAAACTAAAATATTAAAAAAACTTATATTTTTAATAGCTACTATATTTAGTGAGTTTTGCATGCAAGCGTATGCAACTCTAAAAATCTTTCAAAATACTCTAAACACTAAAATTATCTTATTGAATGAATTTCAATTGAATTTCACATTTGGTCATAAAAATATATAATTTCTAAAAATAGAAAAATCTCAAAAAAATTAATAAACTACAACTTTGAACCCTTAGATAGTCATGTTTGGCCTCCTAAAAATATCAAAAATACTTCTAATTAAAAATCACCACATAGGACAAAAATGAACATTTAGAAACAGTCATTTTGGTGTATAGAAGAGCTCAACTAGAATTATAGGTTAAAAGTTATGACCTTTGGAAAATTGGCTTATTTTTTCCACATCAATTATTTATGATTATGTATATGTTATCTATTTGTTTATTATTATATAGTATTATTTTTTATGACAATTTTTATAATAAGTAAAATACCTAAAATTTATACATTACATATAAATTAGTTATGATTATCTATATATTATCTATATTTTTTATGATAATTTGTTTTTAAAATTTCATTATTAATTACCTATTTATTTTTACCCCACACACACACACACACATAGCGATAAAATTTATATATTATAAATAAATAAATTATGATTATGTATAAAAGATGTGACAATAAATATGATGTGGTAATATGATTGTTTATTTATTAATTAGAATGTTATAATATAATGTAATTATTTAAGTGGGAATTAATTTGATTGTAAAAACAATGACAAAATAAGTAATCTTTAAAATATTAAATGTAAAATGTTTGTATTTTATTTGACATAATATTTGTTTTTTGTTTAAATTTATTTAAATTTGTATATTTTTTATTTTTGAAAGCATCATGTTTGTTGTTTTAATTTTTATTTAACAATGCCAAAATAATTAAATGTTAAGGTCATTACAGTTTCTAGCCACTTTCTTTAAATATTATTATAGGATATGAATCGATGTAAAAATTATTTTAATTTTAATTTTATAATGTCAATGTTCAAATAATTAAATGTTAACATTCTCACGTAATTACATCTCCCAACTACTTCTCTTAAATAGTATTATAAGAACACTTATCCACAATAATAATAATAATAATAATAATAATAATAATAATAATAATAATAATATTATTATTATTATTATTATTATTATTATTATTATTATGCCTTCATACACATTTTCAAAGGACGTGCATTCGCTGAAAATGAATTATTTTTTGTACATGTTGTTAAAGGTGAAAAGATCAGGTTGGAGACCGCATTCGCTGAAACATTGTCAATGCCTCGTAAGAATACATCTGTTTCATGTAAGCTGCGATCGGTCTTTTGGATGAAAAAATGAATAGTAATGACGCGGCTGCCATTTCCCGCATCTTATTCCATTCATTCCTTTGCCTCCGCCATTAAAACGATCTCGAAGAATCTATATGCATCCCAAGAGTATGGGATTATTTGTTTGTTTTCTTAGTTTGCTGAGTAGGTAATTATTATTTTTGGTTAGCTTTTCATGTTCTTACCTTCGCAAAGTGTTGATATCAGTTATTAGCATATAACTATGATCTATATCAGTTAGTATTGGCGTATGCGCGCTCCACTCGCCACACATGGCTGTTGAGTGCAAAGGCGTCTATGCCTCTGCTTCATGCCTATGGCTGTTGAGTAAAAAAAAAATAACTTTCTCATTATGATCTTCCAATAAATTTGTTTTTTACATTCTAAAAATAATTGGACATACATATATAAGAAAAGATATATAAATAAAATGGTATATAAAGATATATTTAGAAATGAGTAAAGATGGAAATTTTAAAATAATTAAATTATAAA
Source organism: Torreya grandis (assembly GCA_037957365.1). Lineage (NCBI taxonomy): Eukaryota > Viridiplantae > Streptophyta > Pinopsida > Cupressales > Taxaceae > Torreya > Torreya grandis. The sequence continues at coordinate 146,413 of JARHVA010001512.1, read as the reverse complement.
AATATATTTATAATGAAAATAATTTGCTTGATTTTTTAATTATATTTTTATAAATTATTTTAATAAAATTTATAATATTTATCATATGTAAATATGAATTTTTAAATTTTAAATATAAAATACATATTCAATTATGTATTGTGTAAGTGTAAATCTAAATCTTGATTAAGAAATCTAAGCCATTTTCAATCCTAAAAGCACATGTTCCAAAATTTAACAACGTGCTAAAAGAGTATGAGAGTTATAATACATATTGTTATTACTAGTTTAGAAATTCAAGTGTTTGGAAGCTATATATGTGCAAAGATTAGTGATATGTATATTTAAAAAGAAAAATCTAAGTATTAGTTACAAATTTTAGATTGTATTGTTTTTCACTGTTTGGAAGTTGAATAGCCCGCCAAGTAGTTACATTTATATTTTTATAATTTAAATTTATTATAGTAAATATAATAAATTAGATTTACTTTATATATTTTAAGATTAGTTTTAAAGCTTTAGGTTTTACCATTCATGATATGGTTTTTCAAAAAATAATTTATTTAATATTTGATCATTTTAAAAATTTTAGTATTGGGTTTTAATGTGTAATTTTTGCATCTAATAGTTATTTTAAAGGTTTTCAGGGCTTTATTGTAGATATTTTAAGGAGTTTTAATTGTGAAAAAATTCAATCTATAAATATTGAATCTCAGAGAAATAGTAAGATCTATGAGGATATTAACACATGAATTCACAAACATATTGATTGAATGCACCTTAGTTAAATATGTATTGTTATAGAGGCTTGATTATATACTATTGCATGCTTATTTTCACACTTGATTGATTAAAATAGTGTAATCGAGCCCCAATTCATAATAATTTGTTGAAACTAGGTTTGTAAGGATTGATTAGTGCCAATTATACTTCCGATTGAACCAATTCATTCATTCATTCAAGAAGCCACATAACTAGGTATAATTGTGCTCCAATTCATATCAATTAGATGATATTAGGTTAAAATGACTTAAAAATTTAAACCTACATGCTTGATTGAACCAATTATTTGATAAGTTCAATCAAGATCCCAATTGGGGATAATTGAGCATAAATGCGATCTAATTGGCCACCTCCTCTTCAGATAGTCATACCCCCTTAATAAGGTTGCCATAAAGACTAAATGTATAGTACTTGGTTATAATTATGACTATGGTGCTTGAATAGCCATTATTACCCTACTTATTGAACCAATTACTTGATTGGTTTATTTAGGTACATAATTGAGATTAATCAAACTCAATTAATGTCAATTATTTTAAATTATATTTGGAGGGATTGATTAGCTTGAATTACACAAATAGTTTGTTAAATTACTCATTTTTTAATTAGGGATGCCATTGAGATTAATAAAGACTAATTCATTTCAAATGGTTATAGTTAAGTTTGGAGGGCTCGATGAATCACAATTGGACACAAGGTTTGTAAAATTAATCAATTTTTTAATTAGGCACATGATTGAGATTAATCGAGACCAAAAGTAGTTGTAATTTGGTTTACAATGCTTGATTAGCCTCAGTTATACCACTAGTTGACAAAATTATTTAATTTTTTAAGTCATGTATATAATTAAAATTAATCAAGCCCAAATTCAAAGTAGTTATTTTCAATAATGTCAAAATTATTTATTTATCCCCAATTACATGTAATTGATTGAAATACTTAATATATTGTCACTTAAATGACCTACACTACTCAAATCACACCATGCCACTCCAAGATTTGACCTTAATTACCCTTTTCTCACACAAATGTGATTCAAAGTATCTACATTTGCCTATATTGGACGTTTATCTATTTTGGTCAATTTTACCATATAAGGGAACTAATCACATGGAATGTCGACATGAAGTGGTGTTTGGGTGTGTGAAGATCACCAATCCTACATGTATCTACCCCAAAGTGCATGCATTTGCCTTGATTGCAAGTGGTTTGGATTTTTTGTGTTTGTTCTTACCTATAATAGAACTACTTGCATGTAATATCAACATAAAGGAGTGGTTGGATGTGCTTAGGTTATCAAATCAACCTAAATTTCCATAACCATAATTATTTAAGCTAGAATTTCAATTAAGTTGAATAAGTTCAAGTAGTTACATTTATATTTTTATACCTTAAATTTATTATATTAAATATATAACAAATTAGTCCCATTTTATATATTCTAGGATTAGTCTTAGAGCTCCATGTTTTAACATTTAGGATATGCATTTTCAAAATTTAATTTATTTATTACTTGGTCATTTTCAAGATATTAATATATGGTTTAAGGCTTTCAAGGTGTAAATTTTGTATCCAATGGTTGTTTTGTAAGTTTTGGGGCCTTGTATATTGATTATAAAGATTTTTTAGAAGTTATATATATGAAAAAATTCAATTTCCAAACATTGGTTCTTTGATAAATATTGAGATATATGATGATATTGAAACAACCCCATTTTTTTTGAAGTTGCATATCAAAGTACACATTGGATACATAATGGACCTAAACCTCACTTTTTGAAGCAAGTGGTACTAGTGTAGTGTACTTATGTACACACAACTAGAGAGGTTAACATTAACATTCTAAGACATCGTTGGGTCCCAACGAGTCCAAGGTATGAGAACCAAAGAAGGTCATCTTAATCGATGATCAGGCAATTAACATTGTGATAAACAAAATAGTAACCAACATCTAAAGGATACGTGTGATGTTATGCTAAATCTCTCTAAGCATACAACAAGAAATCATTTTCATGAAGAGATTTCATTCACATTACAAAAATACACACAATGAACTAAAAATATGGATATAGGTACAATTCATGACTCAGTACATCATCTAACAATCAGTGATATAGTGGTGGTCAATCCTTGAATCGTTATAATCGATTCCATATTAGAATTAGCCAATGTGATACCAAAGCTATAGGGAGATTAAAACCCCCCAAATACCTATCATCCAAAAAAATTAATCCCAATATATAGACTAGTTTATCGACTGGTGATCTGATAAGGAAGGCATATAAATTGCTACAACATTCACATGCCCTTAAGCGTTTTCCAGCAATTTATGAAATTAGGAATTTATTATATATGATTAACCTTTATAAAATTAATCTCTTTTCTTATTAAGGAATTCATTAATGAATTGAATGACTTCATAGGACATCATACTAAGTATTCTAGTATGAAAGAGTAACATGCTTCACCTATGCACAAATATATATTATTCAAACATGAAATGGTTCCAATTGAACTAGTTTACTAAAGCTTACAAGCAACAAGGTTTACACACAAGGTTAACTACATATACCAAATTCATATCAACTGCCATGTCTACATAACTATAATATTCCATCCTTCATGGGACTAAGACAATTGGCACACATAACTTAATAGAATGATATCCAGCCTATACATTCAGTCACATTCATGCACATAAATATCTTAGAAAAGGAGGATGCATCTCGTAACATTACAATCTCGTGTTACAAGTAGATTAAGATTACTTTTTTAGACATGATCTAATAATTGAGTCCAACATTAAAATGTACATGCTCCATTATAGGTAGCCTTAAAAAATCATCCAACTCATCTAAACTTGATCACACACACACACATGCACACACACGTATGTGCATGCGCGCGCGAGCGCGCACACACACACACACACACACACACACACACACACACACACACACACACACACACACACACACACACACACACACACACACACACACACACACACACACACACACACACACACACACACACACACACACACACACACACACACACACATAGAGATATAATATACAACCTAAAACAATTCTCTACATTCCATCCCCATGTTTTAAACCAACTAAAGCATAATCCCACCTACTCTAGCTAACATAAGATTAGTTCCAAGGTATTTAAGGGAAAGGATCCATAATCATAAATATAGATCCAAGGGAATAGTTAGGCAAATTGCATAGTTATCATTCTATTTAGATTTGAGCTTGATCATGATCTCAACCAACATATAAAATATGCCAACATACTAAAATAAGTGAGGTGATGAAATACATCAATGGTAATCATTAATCCAATTTAATTTATTAACAAGTTTTAGGCTTCTATATCAATTAAACATATGTGTATGAATGAGTAACTCTACTCATATTTATCCACCAACAATTTTATCCACTTGAACAAGATTATATGACTAATCCAAGAAGCTCACAACATAAAGATTTAATATAAGGGTTACTCTAATTAGTGACAACATGAAGTATATAATAAAATAATCAGATCACATAATTAAATCAAGAGTTATTCCAAATTATTTATTTCAATAACACAGTCTAGATATCTCTCAAAATTTATCAATCCATTTACCTAATAAAATTTTACATCGATATTACCATGATGGTTTAAGTTGAGAGACTTTATAGAAGTTATATAAGAATCTCCCAAAGATTAATTAATATATTAAGTATGATAAAACCAATTATAAATTAATAAAATAATGATATTTAGGAATGTAGTATGCTACTATAACATTTAACAATGACAACCAACCATTAATCCATGCTAAAAAACCAAATATGTTAAAATGATCGAATTCAGAAAATTGAAAGTAAGGTATCACATGTGGTCTCACATTCAGAATTATAAATTTTTCTTCACATTCTAAAAGGACCCCTATCCAATAATAATGTTAGAATGTGAAAGCCAATGATAACTTACCAAAATCCAATGAAATTAATTAAAATTACATCTGCTAATCATGATACATAAAAGCATTATAAAACCTTATGCTAAGAAGGAAATAACCATGTGTAATAAAACATTACCAGTCATATCATACCTATCCATGAAGACATCCAAGAATGGATCAATAGAACCAAAATATATAAACGCTCTCAACCAGTGCTATGAGCTAAACCATCGATGGCCCCTACCATCCCAACCATCACCTAGATGGTGGTTTCGAGATATAGGATAAAGGAAGAAATCCTGAGAAATTTGGATTCCATACCAAATGACATCCAAATAGAATAACATACACCCATAAAATGGCATGAGCACCATCAAGGGGTACACTCCATGTAATCATAAAGTAGGATAGAAAACACTACATATAACTTAACAATTTTACTCAACCAGGTCAAAGGAACAAAAAATAAAAATAGCCAACCAAGAAATTTAGGTAACTCAGTCATACCATAATTCCAAGGCAAAAATTAAAGATTATTGAAATTAAACAAAACCATAGTTGATTATAAACTTTAATAGATCCAAAATCTATAAAAATTAATGTAAAACACTCAGACCATGTAGTCATTTTAAACCCTGAATAATACTAATAAGTCTCATAAATGGTAACAACAATAAGATTCCAACAAGCATTAAAAAAAACACATGATGTAAATTCTAAAGAATAATATAATATATTTAGGGGATCATCATGAGGTCTCACGACCTCATATGATCCCTAAACATTAGAAATCAGGTTATATGATAAGTGGAATAACAAGCCATTTAAATAGTTAAACTTGAAAATCAAATACCCTCTTAAAATGAAGATGGTTCTAATATAACTTGTCCAAATCCTATTTCTCATTAACATATAGAAATATAAAACTTGTATGCAACCCACAACAAGGTTTAGTCATTTAATTAACACCCAGAAGGTCATTACCCAAAAGACATGTATATGATTAGTAGTTGAGTTGACTCAAGGGGATGGAAAATAATTAGTTTTTTAAAAAGGGAAGGACCTAAACCATTTTTTATACATATGTACATACATACATACATACATACAAATATACATACATATCCAACTAGATCTGTATTAAATGAAATGTGCAGAAATTCATTTTAAAAACTAAAACCATAACCCTATGGCCAAATTTGATTTAAGGAAACATTTTAAAAAGAATAAAAATTTCCCTTTTTAATTCAAGGGATCCAAATATATTTCAATTCAATATTTATGTTTATAATGGTAATCCAAAACCATACGTCTCGTAACAAACCCAACTATTTAAATAATAATACCGAAGTCAATTTTAATTTGAAATAGAAGGTGATAAGGATAATATAAAGTCTGACTTAGGGTTGAATATACCCAAGTTGGTTTATCTTACTTTGTGTGTGTGTGTGTGTGTGTGTGTGTGTGTGTGTGTGTGTGTGTGTGTAGCATGAAATAAATTATGGCCATAAAAGCAATTAAAACCGAATCGATTCATTCCAAAGGGAAGATATTTGTACAAATCTATTATACAGACGAAGAAAGCTTGCCTTGAGGATTTTTAATATGGGTTAAGACAAACTATAGGATTTGTTTCCTGTATTGAACTAATAAGAGGGTGAAACCAATAGAAGAGGGTATGATGACCCATCCACATGTACATAGCTTAATTAAATCAGATATTGTTGCACTCTAAAATGCTAAGTTTAACATGTTAGTTTAAATGAGTTGAATGCATCAAAAAATAACAATGGGGAATAGTAATAAAATCCCAATGAATGTCAGGACATTCCACATAAAGATGAATTTGGGCATTTCTCAAACACTCATAGGTCAATGAACCATTAGTAGGTTAATATGGTAAAATCATGGTCCATACATTTTATATTATATACACAATCCATCAAAATAATGCATTTCCTCATGTCTAATTATGACCAAATCAATATTTATAAAACCCCTTCTTTTATGTTTTTGATTCTCTTCAGGTAGATTTGTGTGTCAAATAAGAATGGAAAATATGTAAATTGGTCTCAATACTAGACATTTTCGTTTATCAAGATAATTAATATACAGTCATAGGTGATTTACTAGTCCCATGTAGGAAAATGAAACTACAAGAGTGACAATAAAAGATGCTTTACTACTAGCAAGGTGGAATGACCTCCTTCCGTTTTTCCCCAAATCCCCTACATTATTGTATTTACTCCATGTGTCTCTTTTCATATTTTCTCCCTCCATATCTTTCCTCTTCCCTATGCATTTTCTCTCTTCCTCTCCACTTACATTATTCTTACTCTCCCCTTGCTGCATTTTCATTTCTTCACCTGCATTTTTCCTCTACCTCCTTCGTTGCATATTTTCCCTCTTCCCATCCATTTACTTCCTCCTTTCCCACCTGTGTTTTTTAATCCCTATGCATTCCTTCACATATTTCTTTCTCTTCCCAATTTATTTACATCCTCTTCATTCCTACTTATTTTCTTTCTAGACTACGTTTTTATTTTTCCCATGCTCTTATTTACTCCCCTCTCTACATTTTTTTTCTATGTTTTTCCATGCCTCTTTGCCTTTCTACACATGCCTCTCCCTTCTATCTCCTTCATGCCTCCTCTCTCTAATGAATCCTTGCTTTTCAACCACCACATTTAATTTTTTTGTTAATTCCCCATACTCCCTATCCCACTTGTCATATTATCCCCTCCTCCCAAAGCCATTGATCCACACCCCAAAGTACCACCACACCAACTTACCAAAATTTGAAACAAGAGCGAATGAAATATTAAAGAAATTAATTGGTAATTATATAAATAAAAATAAAAATATTATTTAGGGTCTCAATTAAATGTTTAAAATCCATAATTAATAAAGGAAACTAATTTTTTTTTAAAATAATAAGATTATATATTATATTAAATGTTATTAAATGTCTAAATACCATAATGACTAATTGACTGATCATTAATAATCATTATGTTACCATGATAATAAGTCATGTGTGAGGGGGGTGTCACGGGGATATGTCTAGGTAGGTCCTTAGGGAGCTTGAGATAAGTGAAGGTGAGTCAGGTGGAGCTAGAGTGGTGAAGAATATGCAAAGGAGAGAGAAAAGAGAAAGTCTGAGAGGACAGATTTGAAACCACATAAATGTGTATGGATCAACAAAATTATGATAGGAAACCAAGAATGAAAAGTAATAAAGCCCAAAAATACAACTATACAAATGCATAACATAACGATATAAAACTATGGCACAAATCAAGAATACTAGGTTACTTATCAGAACTCATCTGACTACTCAGAACCACTCTGCTATCCCAAGAGCCAAAGCTAGCATCTAGTGTATCCCATAGTCAATACCTGCAACCATCAAGTGAATCAATCAGCAGTATCTGATCAAAAAATCTATAAAAAAATTAGTAGTAATGAATTATAATCAAACATCAAGTATATGTCATAATCCATACATCACTAATGCATAACTATAAACATGATAAATACATCAACCTGTAGTTGAATATCATAACACAATAATCTAATAGCATAACACAAATAAGAAAGGGAGTTCAATAGTAACAACACACATGCTATATCAATATTTGAATGGTCATTGTAGGGTGTGTAAGGGTAGGATCGTAATAAATATTGACACATGAATTCACATACACACTAATTGAATACACTTTAATTAAAAAAATTATTTGAGGGGATTGACTATATATAATTCATATTAACTAGTTGGAATTGGGTTTTCAAGGATTGGTTAGTCCCAATTAGGTTTACAATTAATCCAATTAATTGATTTATTCAAACAACCATATAACTAGGGATAATTAATATCCAACTCATATTGATTAATTATGATTAGGTTAACATGATTTAATTATCGAAACATGAACTCATGATTGAATCAATTACTTGATAGATTCAATCAAGAGACAAATTGGGGATAATAGTGTATAAATGAGAGCTAATTAGCCACATCCCCTTAATATAGTCATGGCCCCTTAAGATGATCACCATCAAGACTCACAGTAAACTACTTAGTGACAATTGGGACTGTGGGGCTAGAATAGACATAATTACACTCTTTATTTTATTAATTACTATATTTATTTATTTAGGGGCATAATTGAGGTAAATCAATCCTAGTTCATGCCAATGAGTTAGATTTACATTTTGATGACTTGATTAGCTCCAACTATGCACATGATTAATAAACTTACTCATTTTTTAATTAGGTAAGTAATTGAGATAAATCAAGGATAATTCATTTAAATTGTTATAATTAAGTTTTAATGGCTCAATTAACCCCAATTACATACATGGTTGATCAAATTAGTCATTTTTAAAATTAGGCAAACAATTTATATTAATCTAGGATAAAATTGGTCATAATTTGGTTTACATGGCTTTCTTATCCTCAATTATACAGCTGATTGATAAAATTACTTGATGGGTTAAATCAGCTTTGTAATTAGGATTAATCAAGCTCCAATTCATACTAGTTGGGTGTAATAATGTATGAAGGATTAATTTAACATCAATTATATGTACTTGATTGAACAACTTAATATATTTCACCAAATTGACCAACATTAATTGAATTGCACCTTGTTGGTCTTAGATTTGACCTAAAATTACCATGATCTCACATAAGTGTACCTAAAACCATTTGCATTTGACTATATTAGAAGTGTTTTTTGGTCAATTTTAACATATAATAGAACTATTCACATGGAATACGAACATGAAATGATGCCTAGGTGTGTGAAGGTCAACAATCCTACATGATTCTACCCCAAAGGGTTTATATTTGCCTCAATTACAAGTTGTTTTAGTTTTTATGTGTTTAGTCTTGCTTGTAAGGGAATTACTCACATGGAATATTGATATAAAGGATAGGTTGAGTGTGCACTAGTCACCAAAGAAACCTAAATTTGCATAATCACACCTATTTTAACAAAATTTTGAATTAAATTAGCTTGATCACATAGGATTGTTCTTAAAAACAATTTATATTTTCTCTAATCATAACTGGTTGAGTATTTTTATTTTACTTTTAGATTATAAGACATCTAATTATATACATTATATATAAAGGTATGGATGAGTATACATAGGTCATCTACTTAAACTTCCCAAATCATAACTATTTATGTATGAAATACATAATATCTCAGTTCATAAAATTTAACAATATAATATTCCTCCTTCATGTAATATTATACATGATGCAAAACTTCGATTCGGTGATGCTTGTTTTTCATTCTTTCACCCTTTAACTCTTATGTAAAATTATAGGTTTTCTTTATTTTCGGTAAATTTAAGGGATTAATTAGTTTGACTCCAAAAATCAATATGCATATAGAGTTTAATATACTATTAATTTCTCCAAAGGTGCAAGGAAAGCTGGAGAAATTATATTTTTATTTTTATGATTATATGTAGTAAGTGTTTTCTTTTCATCTATGGAATATATTCCCATTTTACATGTTATAATATGATATATTACCTTTTTTTTATTATACAAACATCAATATATTATTAACATACAACAAATCACACAAAATATAAAAATTAAAATAGTATTAATCAATTTGAAACGTAATTATGTAGGTACTAATACAAAACTTCTCCAATTATAAAAATTATCACATCATAGTATGCTTGCTAAGTTTTTTATCTTCCTTTATGTGGTATATTACCATTTTAATTATAATCTAACCCATTACATTCCCTCCCACCTCAGACTGATAGTCAAGTGAGGATCTTTTTTCTTAAGCGTTGAGATGACAAAATACCACAATGCAATCTATAAGCTCATTTGATGTGGTGTACATAGACATAGAGTCTTTACATAATCAAATAAAAAATAGTCAATATAATATGGAACCACTGTATGAGTTATAAATAAATTTATAGTGGGTGTAGAGTACGTGCCCTCTATTGTATGATTTCACATGAAATACCCTATCAATATAAACTTGGGAACCTCAATGTCTTCTCTCCATATCATTAAAACATTATTATACCTATTATTTTGGTGAGTTATATTTAATAATATATAATATAATTTAACTCAAAGTTTGAAGTACATTGGAAATTTACAATATTATATTACAATTCTCTTATATAATTTATTAATATTATAATCTATTATTTATATTATTAAACATATTTTTATACTATATGCTATTATGTTGTAATATACATTTTAATATATTTGATACGATATCATACTTTAATTTTTATGCTCAAATGTGATGCCACAAACATGTGTTGATCTACATACACAACACTTGTTGAGCTACTTATCTTGAAATGTATCTGGAGAATGCCCAACCCGTCATTTCCTCCTCATCACTATGATGTTCTTCACCATTTCACTTCACCTCACATTTGGCTTCATGTGGTATGGATAATCAATTAATTAGCTTTTAAGAGTGGTCTGTGAATCACATTACACAGACTACATACATCTATAGAGGAGGAAACATGACCTCCTCCCATAGATGCATACTTTCTTCTAGTTGATTGTTGCCTTCATAACTAGCCGTCTAATGGAATAACCATTAAAAATATATATGAGATATTATCCATGAAATTTATTCTTAGAAAATCTCCTCTATTATATGATAATGACATTCAAATAATATCTAGAGAAAGTTCTGATTCAAAATAAATTTCAATTTTCCAAGTTTTTAGAGATTTTTGGTAATTTTTTTTGTTCTGGGTTATGTTTTCTATTCATTGATATTTATTTTTATATATTTTAATTTTGAAATTTCATTAAATTAAGCACATTTTTTTAACTATTTATATAAATGTAAGTTGAATGAAATAGAAACACATAACTAATCTATTTAATGGAAAGGGAAATGCTTTGGAAGGGAAAATGTTTTTGAATGGAAATGTTGAAATTAAGTTTTATTAAAACACACACGCATTAGCACATAATATTTTTGGTGAGACACATAACACAATAATTTACACAAGATAATTCATGACAAACTTTAAGAGACACAATGATATAAAATAAAAATATAAATACAAACATGTATCTTTCTTCTTTAGTTGCCTTGGTCCTTGCTCTACCTCATAATAGGTTTAGAAAACTATTAGATTTGAAAAAAATTCATGAAATCAATTTATCATTTCTTCCTTAAAATTATTACAACATTGGAAACAAAAAAATAAAACTTTATCTTACTATCATTTCCTTACATTTTTATCCTCTTTTCTACTCAAATGAATGTTATTTATATATCACAAATTTTTAAAACAAATGATTCAAAATAGATATAAACCTAACAAGATCAAATGTAACAAGGATATTTCTTATTCCAAAATAATATCATCGCAACATCCTTTCCACTTTCTAATGAAAATTGGTGGAAAGTGATGGATTTAGTTTCACACATGATTTGATGCATGTTGATAGTTGTAACTTATTTTATACATTATATCATCTGGCATTCATTCTAGTAGTAGATCAAAAGATAATATTTATAATAACTTATAAGAAAACTTCTATAAATACCATGGCTAAATATAAATATTACTATTTTTGGAAATTCTATAGATAGTTTATAAAATTATTCCCCAAAATATATGAGAATTATTATAAATAATGTATGTCCTTGCATGAATGTACAATCCTCATGTGTTCTTTTCCAAGTTTTTCTATAATTATTTGGAACTAGTCTAAGAATCTCCAGAACTAGACCAATGTTCTTTGAATCCAGATTGATGATTTATAGAGCTAGCATGGTAATATTTGAGGATGATCTAAACTGGTCATTAGGAGTACTTTCCTAACAAAAAACACTATCTTTAATTACAATAATTTATTATGACCTACACAAAAAATGTTTCCTTTCCCATCCAAATGTTAAAACCAAGTGGTTTAAATAGTGAAAAATAACTTACATAAACTAAGGTAAATTTATCATTTTCTAATTGGAATCAATAATGAGTTATGTTATGCACATCTAATTCCACTTAAAAGTAATAATTTTAGGGTAAAATGAGGTGTCTACTTGGATATAATGAGCCATTTTATGAGTTCATCACTTTCCCCACACTTTACTTCTTATAAATCTTCATGCAAGCTAAGTTATCCTCTATTCTCTATTAGGCACCATGTATCCAAATATATTAATATGGTTATAGGTGTCATATTATGTATCCTAGTGTAGTTGTGTTGCACTGATTTAACCTTTATATGCTCTGATCTAGACCTTTCATATTTCAAACTATTATTCTCCTTGAGATATTATGATCTTCCATGGAGACATAAGGTAGATTATCAATGGTGGTTTATCCTTCAATCCAATCCATTATTTGCCATATGTCTATCCAAATTATTGTATCAATTCTATAATATCCCTAGTTTTTATAAATCACCATTTAATATTATTGGGAGAAGTGACCTCCCTTCTCTTCAAGGTAACACTCAATGTATCCCTACTATGATCACAAGTAGAAAAGGCTATACTGAAATGGTTTTTATCATACTCATTAAAAATATAAATGTATTTTTTGAGGATGTTTAGATACTTCTCCTAGACTTTGGATTATATAATAAATTTTAAAAAAAGATTTAATTGTTGAGATTAGGTAATTCAGGCCTCATGTAGAGCCTAATAGTTTTGACTTGCACAAAATATTATTTTTTTATATCACTCCTTTAAATATGATTTTTCAATGTAGAGGTGAAAACATTAATTTGATCTTATCCCATAAAAAAAATCAGGAAGGAGGACATGTGTTCTAGATAAATTTACACAACTAGAATTCACAAAAAGAAACTTTGTTACTTAAGGGTACTAACATGATAAGCTCTTATGAATTCTTTGTCATCTTTAAGTTCATGAGGTAACCCACATGAAATTATTATAAATTTCCATCTATATAATTTTTCTTGTAGAAAGAGGTCATGCTTAGAGGTAGGTCTTCTACAAGTAAGAAGCTTATCTCCTATTTCACAGGTTGTTTGTAATATGGATTATGAATTTTACTCTCATTTCATCTCTTCCTCAAGATCACTATAACTTTTTATTTTATGCCTAACCTTCCTTAGGGTTTGATAGGTTCTCTCCCAAGTATCCATGATGTCATTGTAGGACAAGTGGGTTTGCACACCATGGTCCACTTGGTCTATATGTATTGGTGTCTTCTCTTTTATCTAAGGTTTTTCACTATCTTTAGTAAAAGACTAGTTTATAATTTATTTAACTCTTGTTGTAAAGATAAAATAACTTATTCCTTACCTTTTAAATTTTTATCAAGGAATGTTATGTCCTCCTCTTTTTGTCTCATAGATGATTCTTGTCTTGACAAGGTCATGGCTTGATACATCTACTCTTGTTCATCATGACTATAAGGTTGCTCATTTTATTCCACAATTAGAGTTTTTCCTTTATCCACTAGTGGTTTAGATGAAAAAGGTTGAGATAGATATTATATTACTTCCTTAATGATGAAATCCTCTTCCATGGATACAAGCATCTCTATAACCCTTTTTTCCTCTATAATCTCTTCCAAGTCTTCTATATCTAGTATAGATGACTCTTGATTGAGGATTTTAAGGATTTATTAACCATATTGTATTTTATCAAGATCATCCTCTTTAGAAAGGATGAGTCCGCTTATTCATGGGAGAGTTTTTAATGGTGACTCCTCAATTAAAGTATTTATTCTCCTTACTATTATTCTCAAGATCATAGGATGAGAGATATTTGATGTTTGATATTCATCATATGATATATCCATGATAGGGATGTTTCCAACAATAATCTCTATAGCTTTCTTAGAAGTGGTTTAAAAATTATTTGTTCTAAACTTTTCTTATTTTTTGGTTCTAGAGATGGCTTCTCACTTTAAATTTATTCTCTTAGGCCAGATATATGTTTAAGAGGATAATACAATAGTCTTAGCTTTACCTAGGTCTTTGTCTTTAAATTATCTTGTAAGAAAGCATCTAATTTTAATTTCCCATCTATCGTTTTCAAGAAATGGTGATGTCATATCAAATGTATTAAGCCATGGTACACTTCTTGTAAGGACTAAATGTTGCATGTTTCATTACAAGACATTAATTTGGATCATGTTCCCATATATGTAGACCCAAATTCACATATTCAGACATAGCTATGTAGGCTTCACTTCTAATGTAAGTCCATCTACACATCTTTTTCCTTTATACTAGTCGTTTGACTTTGCTTCATTACTATCATAAATAGGGAGGGGAAATATAATCACCTAAAATTGGTAATTAGATGATAAGAGTGTCACTTGAGTTACCCTATTCCTAACATAGCCTTAAACCTATCCTATAGACTTAGACACATTTTTTAATTCATTAGGAAGACCACAGTCACCCACAGTCAGCCAAAAAATAGTCTCATAACTATCTTCTTAGATCTCAACCTAAATTTTTCAATAATATATTAAGTAGACATTAGCATCAAATTTGGGAAACTAATGCCACATGGCCCTAGTGTCCATAATTAGGTGGTATTGTCCTTAGTCCTATCTATTCTTAATAGATACTTTTTCAAATGTGTGCCCCTCCTAAGGTTATTATAAGCACATTTTCTTATCTACACAAGCTACATAACTCTATAAATACAATTCTAATTAACCTATATTTATTAGATGGAAACTAATGCAAAAACACATTCAAACCAAAGACAAGTTGAGCAAAATCAAGGTATTTGACCCCTATTCTGCCCTACTTCTGTATACTACCATATATAACATTTCTAAGCTATGTTTTCAAAGATTTCAAATCTCAGGCACATTCAAGGCATCCAAGTCCACTCTCATTATAACATGCACTTGCACTTGCATCAAGCAATAGGTGGAAGAACACATAATTATTGGTATGTAGGTAATTCTCTTTATAATGAGGTGTTAAGAATGTCCAACCTATCCTATTAATGAGCACACAATTATTGATAATGCCAAAATTATAAGGAGGATTAGGTTTTGTACACTAAATCAATTTTTTCAAGTAAAACCCAGAGATCCAAGTTTCATGTGTGCAAGAACATGACCTAAAAACATAGGCACAGGTGCTCCCATAAAATAGGAATAGTCCAGCAAAAGGGACACTAGCGCCACCTTGAGGACACTAAAACAACATGGTACTACTATCCATATGGGGTAATACTATAAAGTGAGAAAATAGACTCTATAATCCTGTTGATGACACTCAAAACTATCTATAAGCCAGTTTTTAAAAATCAAATCATCTGTAATAGTCACTCTTTAGATAAGTCTATATTTATGCCTATTTATTGAGTTTTTTAGAAATTCAAAATAAGGTTAAATTATATAAAAAATTGGTAATTAATTATTTTATTTTATTTAACTAATTTAAACATCTCACCCCTTTAAGCTAAACATAGGTTTTACATAGTTAAACCCAAAAAGGTTAAATTACCCTACAATCATTGATATCATGAGTATATACATCATATATTTTATAGTATAGAAACATTTTAATTTGGGTAGCCTGCTAAAGCAAGTTAAAATTCTTGACATCATTATATTTTTACAACTCTCAAAGTATTTTTGAATACAATAGGAACATTCCTTCATGGGCAATTGTTCTTATTATGGAATTCTACTTCATAGTT
>JARHVA010001512.1:0-125000 GCA_037957365.1 Torreya grandis | reverse complement strand
AGTTCTAATAAGGAGCACAACACCTGAGGTAGTATGTCCACCTCCCCCAATGCTAAAATTAGTGTAGTGACTCAAAATATCTATATGAGTGGGCCAATCCCATTAATCAAAAACTAAAACATTGACATTGTGATGCACCAAACTAGCTACTATTTAGAAGGATAAAAATCTCAACATAAATCTAAATGATACTATCAACATAAAAGATGCAAATAGAAAATATGTCAAGAAGATGTGCATTGTGGTGATGGGATAGTCCTAAGAATGAATAATAAAATACTCATCATAGAGCATATGCACATGAATGAAAATACTCCATGACTCTTAATATGACTACAAAAAGGTCCCATCCAAAAAATAATATCACTAGGCAATGCAAAAATCTGTATAATATAGTCAATTTGTATGAGGTGCCAAATGTGAAATGAGAGATGCATGGTCCAAAGAATAAATCTACCTAAAAGATATCATACAACTAAGGAGTGTCAAAATTTAGGGGGATAAATGTATGGATGAGGAATTTTACCTATAGAGTCCTATCAAACATCATTGTCGATATCACCAAGAATGATAAAAATTACACCCTAGATGAATATGAATCATGGATGAAGATGACTACATATCAGTGGGTACAAAATACACAACAGAGAAATGCATGATAACATCCAAAAAAGTGTTAGGGTGATCAAGGATGATAACTATGATCTCATGTTTCTTAGGCTTGAACGAATGTTCAACAAAGATCATATGTAGCTCAATATCCTCACAATGAAAGGAGGGAACAAATGATGGATCTCTACCATTAAATAATCCTATCAAAAATGAAATACCTATTGAATAACCAATGCTATACCAATAAATTGAATTAAAATGATGGATAGGGTTAGAAATACCCTTAATATTCTTACCAATGCCTAAAAATCTAGAATTGTGACCTATGAAATCAATCATGTAAGAGGACAAAGTAGTGGTATGCCTTTCAAAATAGGCAGGTAGATATGCATGTGAACCAAGAGTGGGATGACTAAAATGTGTAGAGTGTACAACTGAAGTAGTCTCAAAAGTATCAACTATGATAATAGGAGTAACATGAACAATGGATTACTTAATATCTATTAGGTCACATTGTAAAATTGCATCAAGTGGATGCATTCCAGATTCAAGATCATTACATGATGGACTAGAAAGAGGGACATGAATTTTCAACATAATAGTTTGGTATTACATGCTAGCATTGTTTTAATATATTGAGTGAATGAGGGAACCCTTGATATGAATTAGGGAGCATAGAAATAAATTATGCTTCACTAATTTATTATTCACTTCTTGTAGTGCTAGAAACAAGACCTATAAAGAAGGCATCATAAGTGAAACAATCACAATACTAGAATGTGCATTAATATGAGCAATAAAAGGAGGTTTATTAATATGAGCAATGAAAGGTGTATGTTCCTCTTCTATGTTATCAATAAAATATGTTGGTAGTGAATCATCCTAAAAAGACAAGTCCTTACTAACAAATGAAAGAGGGGAAGGAGAATTAGAAAACACCACATCCTCAAAAGGATAAGATGGTGGAGGAACATCAACAATATCGTCAAAAAAAAAAATACTAACCAAGATAGGGAGGAGAAGGAAGAGGAACAATAGAGGTGAAGTGACATCCCCAAACAATTATACAAAAGTGCCATAAATTTCCTTTAGTGACGTGGTATATTTGACTTATAAGTGCAATTTTTCAGAAACATCAAGGCTTATTAAATCAAGAGCCTCTTTTAAAAAGCACATAATCTAATACTTATCTTAATCTGAAGTAAATATAGGAAAATCATCTTGAATGATGTGCCATAAACATTTGCACTACAAAAATATCATCATTTTTTTTCATGCTTTGTAGTTGGAGGTGTTGAGGGGCTCAAAGAATAGAGTTTCTATTATTGAAAGCATAACATAGGCAAAATTAAACCTCACATCCAAAAACACTCAATAAGATAAAACACCCCTCCCAAATTGCTTATAAGGATGCAATTGTTTACAAAGTTTTTGTCCAAATGGCACAAATTCTTAAAAATACCCTCCGAAAAAAATGGACTTCGGTCTGTATCAAAAATGCATACATGATAATGGTACAAAAGTACAATACACACTCAAATATCGCATGCCAGACTCACGTAAAAATGTATCCACGAATATATTAGTGGGACAAGTGCATTGAAAAATGACTGCCAAAAATGAAGGTGAGTGTGGAGACAAGGAACAAAAACATATTTGTTTTACTTGTAAGAAGATCTGACCTCTATCCAGATCAAACCTCACCCTCCAGTCTTAAACAAATGAGGAGAAAAATATTAACCCATCAAAAAGAGTGGCCTCAATAACTAAAATGACCTCCATATAATGTTTTGGGATAACATTGGCCTCCTTTTATGCAAATGGTGGGTTTGTGAGATGAGAGGAACGTTTGGCATTGAAAGATGACTCGGTAAACACCAATGAGAGATCACTCATTTTGAAGATCAATGTCAAGCATGGGATTAAGAATTTTATAAGCGGCCATGAAGGTCATCAATGAACGGTGGCTTCCAGCAAATGGATGAGGAGTCATGTGCGGCAAAATGTGTGATCAACCATTTCAGGAATTTAAAGTCTCCGTGTTGAGTTGATAGTTCGGCATTGGTGGAAATGTCAAAGTCAAACATTAAAATAAATACCGGTACTACATACCAAAAACAATGTTCACACCAACTTCAATGTTTTTTGGAAAGGCTCGTGCTTGTGTGTACATTGAATGATGACTGTGGCGAGGAGAGCAATAACGAAGGGAAGTAGTCGGAGAGGATGTTAACATGGAAGAGGGAAACCGAGGTAGTAAACACTGAAATTACAATCATACAATGGAAATATGAGTGCCAATGAATCATCACAATTACCACCATTGTTGAAGATCAGACTGCGCAAAAGCAAATTAACTTTGGGATTGTCAGAAATTGCACAAGAAATCAGCCATAGCCCCATAAATTGTAAAATGTTAAACCCCTCACAACAAAAACCTCACCATAGTCCAATGCAAATAAATAGGAGTTTTGAATGGCAAGACATCGAATGCAATAGTGAATGGGAGGACTGTGGCATCGTCGACAGGCTTGCTGTATATATAACCAATGCTTCAAAGTGTGTTCATCCTGGACATCTAGAAACACAAAATCATGGATAATATTGGAAATGGAAAGTAGCTGAGACAAATAGAAGCCAGCGAGAGTCACAAGCGCTGACGATGAGTATACAGGTTCAAATCTGTAGTGAGATCCTGTTTGAGTCATAGGTTGGGTGATGCAGGAAACGCACTATTGGAAGGCGAGTCCCAACCAAATTAAA
Organism: Torreya grandis; assembly: GCA_037957365.1. NCBI lineage: Eukaryota > Viridiplantae > Streptophyta > Pinopsida > Cupressales > Taxaceae > Torreya > Torreya grandis. Next base: position 121,625 of record JARHVA010001512.1, on the reverse strand, counting down.
AAAATTAAAAACAATCCAGAACCAAAACGATCGAGAGAAAAACTATGGAGAGCGATACCAACGTAGGTCATACGAGCATGGGTGTAGGATTAATGTAGATCCAAAAACATGCCATCCACAACAATGAAACTTGATTGAGAAATATTAAAACCTTCAATACAAGCATATGCCACTGTACATCTGATAGAAACCTTTATATGTATGGCATGAAATAAAGAGGTGTGTACGGCCCAGGTGCGAAATAGTCACCAATTCAAAGAAATGATCAAAACCAGAATCTGACAATGAGAGAGGTTCAATATTGAGAAAATAAAATAAATTCAGTTGAGTATTGGATGCACGAAGATCACTATGATACCATGCCAGAGTTTATTATACACCCATGCAACCATAGGATCTCTCTTGCACATCATTACAACAATGAATCTATTGTTGTACACAATACATAACAAACAAACTATGCGCAATAGTCAGTGTGTATTCACATTATCCACATCATCCATCAGATTTTATCTACACGGCATTACCTATTAAATAGGTATAATAATTTATTTTGTACAACAAATTATTCTTGCATGAATAACCTATAAAATAAAATGATCTACTATTATTGAGTATGCAACAAATTTATGCACAAAATAGTTTGTTGTCCCAAAAAACAAAACAAATAACTCCCAAATAAGGCTTACACGCTCAAAAAATTATGTTCAAACAGGATTTTAAAAAATTACAAATAGTAGAGCCTTGGGTGAATAACCTATCTCTCTCTTGGGTGTCAAGGTGTTTAGATTCTAAAATTATTCTCCTAATTGTATCTCCTTCCTCATAGGCATGCTAGATTATCTTGCATCCCATGGACCCATTAATTATTTTCCCCCTTAATCTAGTCCTCCCATAGCCTTTAGGGAACATATTTTATTGCATACCACAATGTTACTCTTCTTGTGTTCCTTTGTTTCATTCCATATATAATTTATCTAAAAGGAATTGATGGTTGAAGCTATTGAGACTGGTATTTTAAATATTGACATTAAGTAGGTTAGCAATACATGGAAAGAAGTTTTGATGAGCTAGATCCTACTAGGCATAGTTAACCACTTACATTTCCACGTGGATAATTATTCTACATCTTGTTAAGTACTAGTTTCCAAGTCTCATGTCCATACTTCCTACTTATGAGAGACACTCCTAGATAGGAAACAAGGAAATCCATAATATCAAATCCAAATATTCCTTGTATTCCTTGCTAGAGGGCTAGATGGACATTGACAAAATATAGCTTGGATTTTGTTAAATTCACCTTTTACCCTAAAGCCTTGGCATATTTGTTCTATAATAATTTTATAGCTTGTGTCTATTTTGTTGTCGGTTCATGAAACAATAATAACTCTAATACAAATTCTTCTCCTTCTCACTTCTTCACATAGTGCTTCACAAAACATACAAATTGAATATGATCAAAATAATTTCATATTCGAATGAATTCATAATAGGGGTAATACCCTATTTTATAGTGAAATTTCAAGGGAGGTGAGCATTATAAAAATAATGGGTTCATCCATCTTGATAAAGTTATTTAATTAAATTTTGGTAACTCATTAAATAATTATAAATTTATTATTTTTTTCACAAGATTTCTACCTCGTGTTATTAATAATAATAATAATAATAATAATAATAATAATAATAATAATAATAATAATAATAATAATAATAATAATAATAAGGGTCAATAATCTCACTTAGAATTAAATGCTTTGACACTCCCCTTTAATGCTAAGTGGAGATAAATGTCATAGTCACCTCAGAAAGAAATTATACTATGTACATATTTGAAGGATTTAAAACCCTTCATCATGTAAAATACCACCTTTTAAAATTAAAAAATTATAATCCAGAAAGTACTCGAAAGTAAGTTTAGGCTAGCATGATCATGAAATTACATCTTACAATTTTTCTTGAATAATCAGTAAGCATACTTAGAACCTTTTATAATATTAGAACCTCTATTATATATATATTTTTTGGATGTATTAGGGTACAAAAGTAAAAATCTCACATGAAGTTTACTTAAATCACATAACTTCACATGAAGTTTACAATACTTTACAATGAGCTAAAGTATAGATAAAGAGAAGAAACATATCGCTGTCTGAAAGTGACATTGTCATACACCCTCTCCCTCAATGGTAACTCAAAGAGGCTTAACATTGTATGAAACTAACAAAACTTAGTAGAATCAAGTGGTTTTATGAATATATCTACTACTTGTTCATTCATAGGATAAAATTGTATATTAATATCATCATTGAGGACTTTCTCTCAAATGAAATGCACATGAACTTCAATGTATTTAGTTCTTTTGTGTTACACTAGATTTTTCTTCAGATATATATAAATTTAGTTATCACAATGAAAGATGGTACTCTAAGAAATATCTAAATGAATTTCTCCAAATAGCCTTCACAACTACATGGCTTCGACCCATAAGAACTTAAGAATATTTTCATATTACACCATTATTCTAGCCATTTTTATGATGGTGTGGTTTTTCCTTTTAGCAACACCATTTTTTTGAGGAGAATAGAGATTTGTTAGTTCCATTTGAATAACATAACTAATTTAAAATAATGAAACTCTTTACTAGTATATTTACCATTGTTATCAGTTCTTAATCTTTTATAAAAAATAGATGCATTTTCAACACTAGCTTTAAAGTTTTTGAATTTAGATAACATATCATATTTTTTTTAAATATAAAAAGCTCAAAACATTCTAGTGTAAGCGTCAATAAAATTAATATAATATAAAGAACTATTAATAAATACAACTTCAAGAGGTCCTAAAACATCACTATAAATCAATTCTAAAGAATGTGAAGAATTTGCATCCTGATTCTTGTGAAAGGGGTTAGTATGTTGTTTATCACGTAAACAAACCTCATAAGTTTCATGATGAGAAGAGATCGAAGAAATTCTAATAATAATATTATTTGTAGACACATCATGTAAACTTTTAAAATTACAATGTCTTAATCTTTTATGTCATAACTGGGATTTATTCTTATCATGTGATGAACATAAACATGAAAGAAAAAGAAAATATATATAAACCATTATTTTGAACACCTTCAACAATCAATGAATCATATTTATTTTTAATAGACCAACTATATTTAAGAAATTTTAAAATGAAATTCTCAATTTTAATTTGAGAAAAAGATAGTAAATCCTTTTTAAGCTTAGGTACATAGAAAACATCATTAATAATAATAATTAAAAACATAAATTTTCTCTATTTAGTTGCTTTTAAAAATAATTATCTTCTAAGTAAATTTTTGTAGAGATATTTCTACATGTCATATGGTATGATGTATCATGATCTAAAATCCATATATTTTCATTTGAAGCACAAAAAGTAATACATAAAACAATAACATTTGAATCCTAATTATTATTTTAATTAATGTTTTGATTATTCTATTTATTTTGATTAGATTTCTTCTTCTTGTTATTTTCAAAAGTTTGATTGTTATTTATATCTTTATTTTTAAAATAGGGTTCCCATCTATGATCAAATTTACCACATTGATTATAATTTTCATTAAACTTAGATGTATGATTCTTATTGCCAAATTTTTTGTTTTCATACTTACTTTTAGTATAATTTGGGTTAGATTTCTAGTTTTTATTATTATTAGAAACACTATTAAGAGTGATAAGTGCCTGAGTGGTATTTTTTTAGATTCAAAATTGATCATCACTTATTTTTCTTGAATCAAGAAAATAGACAAGGTGGTAAGATAAGGATATCTTGCTTAGTTTGATACATAAAATTCAAAATTGAAATAATTTTTTTAAACTTTTCATGAATATTTAAATGAAAAATAATATAAAAAAATGATCTTGAATTAAATTAAAATTCTATCTATCTAACTGAACTTTCATATTTTTTTATTTTAGCAAAAAAAATAACAACTTTTTGATCACCCTTCATAAGTGTAGTTAGCAATTCAAAGATTAATTTAATGATATTTGAAAGGTAAGTTCCTTCATTTATAGATTTAAGGAGTTTCCAAGCATCTCTAGGAGACTCCTAATTGCCAATGTGAATAAAGAATTCATCTTTAACACTCTACAAGATAACAGACATAACTTTCTACAATTTCTATTAAAATACATTGATAAGTTCAGGGGTTACATGTCATATAGAAGGGGCTTTTTAGTACTAATGATAATATTTCATAATTTACAAGCCATAAATTTAATTTTAACATGATTTTTTTATATATTATATTTATTTATATTAAGTATTTATGATGTAGAAAAAATAGGCCAACCTTTTGGAGGCCATAACTTTTGATTTGTAGCTCTTCCACACGTTAAAATGACCATCTCTGAAAGTTCAATTTTTTCATAAGCCACTATCCACTTAGATTTAATTTTGATATTTATTAGAGGCCAAACATGAGCATTTATGAGTATGAAATTAGTTTTTAATAATTTTTTCAAGAATTTTTTAAATTACATATTTTTAGAACCACAAGTCAACTTTAGTTGAATTTCATTTCATAGTCTAATTTTACTATTTAGGTTATTTTGAGAAATTTTTAGAGCTACGTGCACTTGCATGTGAAACTTATTATAAATAACAACTACTAATTTTTTTTTATTTATATATTTTAGTTTTTTTTTTAAAATTTTACATGTAGACTTTAATTTATGAGTTTAAGATTATTTAAGTATGGTTTAGTTTTGTAATTATTTCAAGCAATCAGTACAATTTAATATTGGGTACTGTTTTAAAATCTTAACCTATTGGTAATTTTTTTGTTCTTTCTAGTTTTTGAGTTAATTAATTTGAGATTTATTTAATAAATAATGAGGCAAAAGCATAGATTCTTTTTAAATAGGATAGTAAATAAATGTTAAAAAAAAACTATTTAAAATGAATTTTTAAACTATTTTTAAAAATAAACTAAATTTCACATGAAACTATACTTACATAATTTAGATGCTAAATAATACAAAAAATTGAATTAAAGTTGCATAATTCTATGTATCAAAAGAGTCACACTCAAAACATTACTTAAACACTATTATTAGAAAAATTATAAAAACCATAATAAAATGTTTCAAAGCAAATAGAGGATCAATTGAATGCATCTAAAATGTGTCAAAACCTAGAGATCAACTGGTTATAAGACTTTGTTTATCATAATATTCAGTAGGTTGAAAGTCAAAATAAGTTTGACAGTTCAACTAGGGTTTTAAACGCATAAGAAGTTGGTATTAAAATATAAAAAAAGATTTAAACAATAAATAAATTTGAAAAAGTAACTTGACAAAGTCAAATAATATTGAATTTATGGGGTTTTGAACTTGAGACATCCTTATTTTCAAGATTTTAGCAAACTTACTACTAATAACTCTTCTAAGAGTCTTTTCAAAGCATTACATGCACTAATCTATATTAGAACTTTTTAAATATGATTTTTAAATTTTATTTTAATAAAAAATAATAAGTAATACATGCATGTGAAAAAAAATAGTAAATAAATTTTACTAAATTTAACTTTTTGATAATTTAAAAAAAAAAAAAAGGTTGAGCCTTTTCATGTTGTATGCAAATGTGAGACTTTAAAAAATAAGTATTTTTTAAATAAATATTCAAATCCAAACTATATAAATAAAAAAATATCTGTAGCTAAAAATGAAAGAATAACACTCATGGAGAAGTTTGGAGAACCATAGTATTTTGTAAAAGGAACCAAATACCTTAATAATTTGCTAAACTCATTGAAATCTTGCCACAAAGTAGATATGATCTTCAAAACTAAGGTTTTGATGAAGAATCTAATTTTTTCACTCTTCCATGCCATAAAAGGGTATTCTAAGAGCTTCAAGCAAATTTAGAGTCTTAGAATGGGCTTTTAAGGCCCTAAAACTTTGTAAGGAGCTTTTAAGACTTAAAACTAAGTAGATGCAACCTTTAAAATTGAATTTTCATTCCAAAAAAATGATTTTTCAATTTTTTCAATGCCACATTGCCATACAATTAGAAGAGTGATATAAAAAAATTAGCATTAAAGCTTCCACAAGCTATAGGGGGCCAAATTAGGCCATATAAATCTCTAAATTGCCTTGAAATAGCCAAATTAAGATTTTGTCATAACCATAACTAAATTTTATTCAACAGAAAAAGATATTTTGTTGATTTGTAGTTCACACATGCCAGAAATATCCTCCTATTGTTGTACATGATTAAAAAAATTGATAAAAACTTCATCAAATTAAATATTGTTTCTTGAAGTGGGATCTTCCAATATATGAATATGTTTGCCAATCATTCAAACTCCCTTAGGCTCTAATACAACAAAATGTTTTATGTATACATATATGTAGCAATACACATGATGATATGTAAAAGTGTAAATGAATAGACAAATCATATGAGATAAATTACAAAGACTTTAAAGTGAAAAAACATCCAGGAGGTAAAAAAAAGAGTGATATTCAATAATTGAGAAATAATAACCCCAATACACACTTTTCTCCTTCTCACTGCTTCACCCAATGCTTCACAAAAGTCACAAATTGAATATGATCAAAATAATTTCATATTTGAATGAATTCATAATAGGGGTAAAACTCTATTTTATAGTTAAATTTTAAGGGAAGTGCTCATTGTAAAAATAATAGGTCCATCCATCCTGATAAAGTCATTTAATTAAATTTTGGTAACTCATTAAATAATTATAATATTATTATTTATTTTCAATAGGTTTCCACCTCGTGTTGATATATTATTATTATTATTATTATTATTATTATTATTATTATTATTATTATTATTATTATTATTATTATATTTATTATTATTTAGTAACTTTACCAAAGCTAAGGGTAAATAAGCCCACTTAGGATTAAATGCTCTAACAATTCACCTGCGAGGAATGTGTCATCTATAAAGAAGATGTGTTAGATTGGGTCTGAAGATGTGGATATTTTGAGACCTTTGATAAGGGCTCTATTCATAATTTTTATAAAAAGTAGACCCAATGCTTTGGCCAAGATTGTGATGAGGGAAGGGGATATGGGATCTCCTTTCCCTATCCCTCTAGAGGCTTGAAATAATTTGATTAGGAGGCCATTAATCAGAATAGAGTATTTTTATAAGGAGATGAAACTATAAATTAAAGATTTTTTATCCTCTAAAAATCTAAATTTTATCATTATTTAAATTATGAAATCCAAATATACTTGGTCAAAGGCCTTTTTCATATCTAGCTTTATGAACATTCTCCATCTTTATGTCGTTGATAGATTGTATAGTTTCTTGGGAAATAATGATTCCATATAGAATTATTTTCCCATGACAAACAAACTTTGTTCATATGAAATGATTTTTTACATTATAGATTTCATTCTATTGGCTAAGACTTTGTTGATTATTTTATAGATTATATGTATAGGGAGATTAGTCTAAAGCCATAAAATTAATTTGAATTATTTTATTTTGGTATGGGAGTGAGGAATGTGGTGTTCCATTATTTTATTACTATTTTTTTCCTTCTATATTCTTGAAATACTTCCTAGACATTAGGTCCCATAATATGTTAATGTTTTCAAAGAAACCTTTCATGGAAACCATATGGGCCTAGAGTTTAATTTCCTCCCATATCCTTGATTTCTTGTTGTAATTATTCTTCTATGGTAGGATTCATTAGCCTTGTATTGTCCTCTTCATATATTGTGTTTTCTATGTTTTTTAAGAGTTCTTTCTTGATCCTGCTTTGGTCAATAAGTTATTATAACATCTGAATCCTAGTTATTTTATTTCTTCATACTTTTAAATGGTTTCTCCTAATGGTATTTTTACTATATCTATTATATTGAGGTTTTAGAAAATAAAAATAAATAATTTGGTGTTTGTATGTCCTTATTTTAAATAATTTACTCTATAATTTTACTTCTCAAAGATTTATTACATTTTTAGGGGTTGTTATAGTTGTAGCATCAATTACTTATCTTTATAAAGCCTATATTCATATAGCTAATGTTCCATGATATATTTTTTACATCTTTCAATTCTTATGATAGGATCTCCTTTTTTGAAACATGTTTCCAAATTAATTTTTGTTCTAATTTTTTAACTCCTTTTTAACTTCTAACATTTTTCAGTTGGGACGAATCTTTTCTTGCCTCATTCCTTGGAATTATGCCATTTTGCTAAATTATTTTCAAAGTCTAGATCTTGAAACCACATGAATTACATTTTGAAATTGATTCCATCTATTTTTTTTTTCTAATTTTACATCCAAAGAGATTATCTAGTGGTTTGAACTTGCAAAAGGGAGAATTTATGAGTTGAATATGTAGTCATCAATCCCCTAATCTAGTGAGAAGAGGAACTTGAAAATTTATTCCATTATGTTTTGATTTCCTCACCTTATATTAGTCAAAGTAAAATTACAATATTTTTGTTTAATATCTATTAGTCTACCATTATTATAAAAAATTAAGAAGTCTAGTGTCTTGGGATGAAAAATTATGTTCCCCTCTAGTTCTTATGATAATTTGAGTATGGAATTAAATTTTACTCCTACAATCCATTATAGATTTTTGTGAGACCAATTGATACCTTAATGTTCTTTCCATCAATATTTCATTTTATTTATTTTCCACTGGACCATAAACATTTTAGAGTACAAAATCTAGATCACCTTGGTATATGGAAAAGACTAGTTTTTGTACATGAGAGTTTTCAGAGATAATATTTATTTTTAATTATACTGGGTTCTAAATTAATTCCCACCAACCAGCACTTTCATTGGATTCTTCACGTACCTAATCATAATTTTTCCAAATATTTTTATCAACTATTTCAAATGAGGTTTTATCTATCATATTTTCTTGAAGGCATAATATATCTTTGATTTATTATTTGAGGAGTCACTTTAGTAATAATAAATGTCATGGGAGTTTAGTCCCCTAACATTCTAACTAACTATTTTCATAATACTTGGGTTTAGTGGGATCTCTAGGGTTCAAGGGGATCTCTTTCCACCTATAATAAAGGCCTCTAAGATCCTTTAATTTTTATTTTCAATTGCCAATTGAGACTCCATCTATTTTTTTTATTAGGGAGTTTATCATTGTGTAGATAGGGAACCTACATTTGGTTGACTTCTAAGTGAGGGAGAGGTAAGAATTTTAGATCCCACTAAAGGTGATTTTTTAATATCAATGGGTTTATTTTTTTCCAATTTTTTTGGGATTATGTTATCCACATTTTAAAATATATCTCTAATCCCGTTATCCTTTACAAATGGTTCATGACCAATATTTTTAGTTTTTTGTTTCTCAAAAGGTTTTTTTTTTTTTTGAAATTTGAAGGACCAAAGGATGGAACCAATAGATCTGATACTGATACTTCATTAAAAATGCCTTATATATTTTCCTTTACCAATAATCCATTTTTTCTCAACAATACCCTTATGGGGAGGATGATTTCCATAGTTTATGTGTTTAATTTTTTTTTTTAAAAAAAACCTTGATTTCTTAATCTAAAATATTTTTGGTGCTATGTGTAAGCATTAGTTTTTGGACCTACCTTTGAAATTTGTCTTAGCATACTGAAATATTCAAAATAATTATTTTTTTGGGTTTAAAAGAAAAGTTTGGGCATGCAATTACCTTATATCCAACTTGTCTCCATTTGGATAATTTAAATGGGAGACATTCATAATAAATTTCTTGCTTTCATGTCCCTAAAGAAGAGGTGAGCCAAATTGCTTGTAGAATAAGAGCATCCATATTAGGATTGGCACCTATCCTTTCATACACCCATAATTTTTTATTTATGGTGACTTGATATAGATAGATAAGGTGTCTAATGCTTTCATCTATTATCTTTAAATTTCACATGTCCAAAATTTTGGTGGTAATCTATATAACCTAATCTAGAGTGGAAATTTTGAAATCAATTATTACATAAGATTGAATATGGGAATATAGAATCTCAAAAAAAATCTCAATTTTTTAAGTAACCATGACCCTCTAGTGAAGATTTTTTATTTGTCAATCAGAAATTGAAAGGTGCATTGAAAATAGCCTTTAATGAAACATGAGACTCTAAGTTTTGGTTGATATTTCCAACTCTATCCCATTCAAAATGTTATCTCATCATTTATATGACATACACAAATAAATATATGTATTAGGTAATTTTATGATAAATTAGTGGTGATTATTTCCATCTTGTTTTTAGGGATCATAATAATTGGAATGAGATTAAAACTCTAATGTTAATTTCAATGATATTGATGCTATGAAAGGATTCATGTTTTATCTTTAACCCATTGAATTTGATGGGTATATCACTTTCATTTTGCACCAACTCTTGAGTAAGTGTGTACATCTTTTTGTAATTTGTATGGTCCATATGGATGGAAAGACTAATGTCTTCCTCCCCTATTTCAGAACCAATCCATTTCCCATCATCATTTTTTAAAGTAATTTGTGTGTTTTTAATTTATTCATAACTTTCTCATGTTTATTAACTAATCTTGATCTCATTTGTATAAATATGTGAAGCATAAGTGAATGAATATTTTTATATTTAACTAGGTGAAAAAATATATTTTATATAAGATATGGTCCTATGTAGGATATAAAAGGTCTAGAGAAGTCAAATAGTTCCCTTTTTTTAGGAAGATGAAAGGTCATAGACATGAATATTCATTATATATTTAGAATAATATATATACTTTATATTTTTAAAATAATAGGTTGAACATGAATTCTAATACAATAGATATCATTACATGGTTTTAATTAAAATATGAGTAGTTAATTATGATCTCCACATGTAATATTTCCTTGAAATAATTACATCTTCCATGTGACTGAAAGATCTTAGATATTAGTTATCAATGAACTCTCTAAATCCTTAAATGCTTATAAAGGAATGAATTCTAATGGAAAACCAAAAATAAATATCTTTGTATGAATAACTATGGTGTTTATCCATAACTTGTTATTAATTCTTGGTAGAATATTCATGGTCACATCAAAATTTTGTAGACTATGATGATTGGCATGCCCTGATGGGAAGTTATAGGGTTCGTTGCTAATGATGGTTCTATTTAAAAGATTCAAACATGTTTAAATTATTACATGGTGAAAGAGTTCTTTAAAATTGGTTGGATAAAAGGATAGATAGGTTCGTAGAGGAAGAATCCAAAATAAAATGAGGTTTTTTGAAGATATAGTTTCTAAACATTTTCAAGATAATTATTTTGAGATATTATAGTTATAGTTATCAAGTGTACTAGTAAAATGAATGTTTAGACTAAAATACTATTGATTTAAACCATGAGAAACAAACATTTTTCTAAAAATGAAGTAAAGCTAGAAAAATTGTGCAAGTTAGATTTTATTTGGACCCTTGTAATTGACCACTGGGTAAGGTATATAATAAATAGGTATGCCATATAATTTGGTATCAAAGGATATATTGTGTTATAATATGCTTATGAATTTTCTGTTAAAGGAATATGGTGAACATTTTTTTATCAACTTCATGTGTTGTTGAAAATTTGGTTGTTAAAAAGGCTATGGTGCTAATTCCATCTAACATGAAGTAGTCACTTAGGGTACTATGGAGATGTGAACTAGAAGGATTTTAAAGAAGAAAATTTAAATAAAGAATCATAAACTAAAAATAATAGATGGATAACTAAGAGAAATAAAATGATAAAGTAATTGTAGCACTTCAATGAGAGTTGCTACAATAAAATAGATAGACCAAATAATATTGTGTAGAATAAAAAGGTAAAAAAAAAAACTGTAATTAGGAGTAGTTATGAATATATAAATAAACCAAGTGGAACTATACCTATAGAAAAATATAGAGAATATGAATTTGAGAGTAAATATCATCAATGGAAACTAAATAAATCATATAAAATGTGGAAATTGACAAAAAATTAGGTATCGACCCAGATAGATAATAAGAAAGAGCCATTGGATACTGATAAAAATTTGCAACAAGAATATTATATCAAATTATATATATATATATATATATATATATATATATATATATATATATATATATATATATATATATATATATATATATATATATATATATATATATATATATATATATATATATATATAGAGGAATTAGTTATTGAGAAAAAAATTTCTTGTGGATGAAGTAGAGTAGACTACCAAAGAATTCATGATCAAATGAAGGGCATACTTAGGTTCAGGTAAGATAGAAACCATAGATACGATTTATTTATTCCAAGGGGACACATACCCTATGCCAAAATTTAATAGCTAAAGATAGTAATTATGAATATATTACATCTAAGAATTGGTTTGATGAAGTTATAGATAAATTAGGAAATAATAATAAAGAAGCTAGAAAAATTGTTAACTCCAAGACTATTGGTACTCCAAGTGCATTTTCAACAAGCTTGAAAATAATAGTAAAATAATTACAAATAAGATTGTCACATCTAGTGCCATCACATGAAATATGGCCTTTAATGTAGGTTATTTATATAATTTCAAAACATATGATGGGTCTTATGACCAATAAAAGTATTTGTTGACTCATGAAATTAAGTAGTGGGTTAATAGTGTGACATATGATGATCATAAAAAATGTAAACTCATTGGAAATTTGACTAGTAGAGCTCTAAAGTTCATACTTAAATATAACATTAGAAAAATTACTCTTCAGTAGGTCAAAGATAAATATATTAGAGATTTAAAATGTATAAGGGAATTTTTAGGATTTGAAGGAGACTGGGAAGAAACTAAGAGAATCAATATATGACTATGATCATATATTTTTTAAAAAAATGAATAGGGTGAAATTATAATTTTAAGAATCAGATAAATCTGCTTAGTTTGTATAAGGTTTATGAAGCAATATTTTGTTTTCTATAACAAAATCTTAGTTCCATACAAAATTCAATACAAGATCTATTATGGTTCAAATGGACAAAATATAATACGATGGAAATTATCCTCATTGTTTTAAAGAAATTGATGCTAAACAAGACACAATATTGAAAACAATGGAGGAATTGTAGTAGGGAAATAAACCATGAATTTTAGTATGGGTCATTGAGTGTAAATAATAACCATATTATAAGAATTAATTTAATAATATTGAGATAGATTTTTATTAAATATGTCACATTGTATGACATTCTACTATGAAATGTCAGTTATTTGAGCAGTGCCTAAAAAACTCTCATAACATGTTTTGTACCTCTTTCAAATATCACAATCATGATGAGAATAACTATAGGGATACTCAAGTGGTCAAATAGGATATCACCATAATGTTTTTCATAGTAGCTTCATAATAGCCTCTAATTTCAAAGTTAGATGTACCTAACCCAAATTTTGAATGGTTATTCAATTGTGAAACTTAAAACTATGTGGACACCTCCATCTCCATAATATCAATTAGGTTAGACTCTATAGTCACCATAATACCAAATAGGTTGGACACCCAAGTCTATCAAGAATCAATTACGGTGGACACCTCCTTCTCTACAATATCAACAAGGATGGAATCTTATGTCACCTCAAAAAATATCAAGTTTGGTACCTCCTCCTTATAAAAAATATGATGGATATGATGGAAAATAAAAAGGTTGGGGATAAACAAATAGGCAAGGAGGATATCAAGGAGGTTACCGAAGTGAACTTCAAAGAGGAAACATAAATATTAGGAAAGGAAACAAGCAATCTAAGCAATTGATCTCTTATTTCTTATGTAGTGAATTGAATCAAACCACATTTAATTGACCCTATAATGTGTAGAGGAAAACTTTTTGTGAGTACTTAAGGATTTTTAGATAAAAAAGTAATAAATATTATCCTATTTTATAGAATTAGACAAAAGAGAAGATGGTGTGAAATGTTAACATGGTGCATGATCACCCTAAGGATCAGGATTTTTCCCAAGTTATCACTATAGATCAGCACAAGGAGCAAAGTCTTCCACTACTAAGGATGCGTCAAAATAATATAATTAGAAAATTATAACAAGATAAGTACCTAGATCGAATAAACTAGAATTTTGATGAATGAACAACCAAATTGCTACAATCAATCTAGAATCAAAATGATTCTAAATGATATTTTTTAATAGTGAATTCTCAAATGTATTACTATATTGCTTGAATATTATGGCAAGATGAATTGGTCACAACTATAATGGGTCTACTCAAATGGGTATTTTGTTTAAATATTATGAGAATATGGAGTGGTCAAAACTATAAAAGGTCTAAACAAATTGGTAAGTACTCTTTGAAATTAGTGTATTTAATAAAATATAGAAAATATTGAATAATTTTTTGGATGTGAAAAAAGGGAACAAAAAAGAGACTAGAAAATAGATTTCAATGTCAAGACCAAAAATCCATGGGATGCAGATGTTATAATGGATTTATAAAACACATGATATGAATTTCCTCATTTTTTTTTTTTGGTATCAAAATAAAAATGACTCCAAGATCGACTTGGGAATTCATTGGTAGGCTAGCTTTAAGTTATAGCCTTATTACACTCAAATTGGTATATTGCATTAAATCTAAACCTAGTGGGAGACTAGAAAATGTTGAGATAAAAGCAGTTGATTTAAGTTTTCATGGTTATTTTAAATTAATTGATAATAAGACTAATGATATTAAATATCTTGAATTAAATGTGAAAAATGGGGTTATGATGGTTACCTGACTATCAACATGGTTGAAAACTAGCTTGGGGCTGATCAGGGGATGGGCTAATCAGGGGATGTTATCAATTTCATATATTTGAATAAAGATAAGGAAAAATGATATAACATGCCAAAATAACCATCATGGCCATATGCATATCATGATGACAATAGTTTCAAATTCAACAAAGAGTTGAAATATGAAGCTTCGTGATGTAGAGATTTTATGTACTTCTTGCAACATGGACAATAAATAATAGAGTGATAGAAAATAGACTAGTTTCCATCCAAAATAGTCAAAACACTTATATTTGTCCCATAGTTATGAATGTAATAATGTAGATATCCTTTTGTGCATTTTCATACTAAGTTAAAAATTGATCACTTATATAAGTTAACTTCTACAAATAGAGATTTAATTGAACCTACATAGGAAGAAATTATTTTATGGGAAGTTTCTTCTTCCATAACTGGATATTTGGATGTGCATATGATAAATTAATCGAGGGGATATCATGAAATAAATCCCATGCAAATGGTTTCTTCTACAAAAAGATAAATACGATAATATGTTTCCATAGATGATCTAACACATTTTTTTGTGAGGTTATAAAACCATGTCCTTAATATCAGCATGCCAATTAATGTGTTGAACTATGAATTAAAAGGAGTTATTTCTTGATGGGTTCTTCACATGTATGACAAAATTCATTGGAAAAAATAATGTGAAATGTTTCGTGCTAGGTTTCAGGTTGTAACTAGCATTTTTGAAAAGTGGTAATTACTAAAAAAAATCAATGCCATCAAATGTAAGTTCATAAATGTGTTGAATTATAGTCATCATAGTAAGTAGATCCAATATATTGGGTGCATATATTTAAGCACACATTAGTTACCCTACCAAATGCCTAATACATACATCAAGAACTCAAACAAGAGACTATAAACTAATCACACAGCCAACAAGATTGCATACACACATTTTAATTTGAGGATAAAAATATAATGGTGCATCAGGATATTTAAGAACTTAATATCTTCCTATGTCATGGGTGAGAGGAATATGTACCTACTACATAAAGATAAACATCACAGGGTGAGTCAAGTACAAATTTTCACACAACTATTAGTGAGTTTCAGATCATAAAAGAGAAAGAGGAATTCATGTTGATTTATTGTAACATAATTTGAAATAATTCATAGAAATCAAACATGAAAAGGATACAAAGGAACCTAAAAGAATAATCTAGAAAAAATATAAGAGGAACAACTATGAAATATTAATATCTTGGAGTAATAAGGTGAAATAAATCTAATGAATTCCGTTCAAGCAAGGAAAAACAAGATATATTAGGAACCAATGTAGAATAAAAATTAAAAAATTGGTACAGACATAACACCATAAATAGAAACCATTGGAAACTATTAGATGCAATGATATATTTATGACAAAGTTCAGTTGACATAAGACTACAAGGATGTGTTCCCTAACAAATTTTCATAAGTTAATGGTGTTGACCCTTCAATAGGGGAGATGCACATTGATATGAACAAGTTAAAAATGTCAATAAAAAATTGTCCTTATAGATTGAATATTAATGTGACTATGAAGGTCAAATCATAAATTGATCAAATGCAAGAAACTAGAACCATATATCTAGTTAAAAATAGTATTGTGTTAGACCTTTGGTGGTGCAACCTAATAAAATTAGATAAATTTTAGTTTGTTGAAACTACAATTTTTTGAGTGATGTTTATTTTGATGATCCATTTCCAATCCCTTTCCCAGATGAAGTACTTGAATCAAGTACATGTCATGAAGTCTATTCCTTAATAAATGGGTTCAAATAATATCAAAAAATCCCTATTACAACTAAGGATCAAACAAGCACAAGGTTTTAAATAGAATGTGGGTCCTTTCTATATAATTTTATTTATTTTTAACTAAAGAATGAACTTTAAATGTTTTTCCAAGCAATTGTTACTATGTTCAAAGACTTCATTTATGAGTTTTTATAAGTCTTTCTAGATGATTGGGAAGTGATCTACTTATTCAAAGAACATAGTTCAAAGATATGATTAATGTTGGAAAGATGTTGAGATTTTTGAATTGTAATAATTCTAAACAAGTGTCTATTTTTCATACATTTTGGCAATCTAGTGGGGACATGTTTTTTGTAGTGATGATATTTTAGTACATTAGGAAAATATTTTGGTAATTGTGGACTCAAAACACTCATCAGGGTATTAGAGAAACAATCATTATTGGGACATATTAGGTACTATTAAAAGTTCATTTATGGGTATGCAATCATTTCAGCACCATTGGATAAGTTGTTTTTCAAAGACACAAAATTTGAGTGGAATTTAGATTTCCACACTAATGTCATGTATTTGAAACAAAGTTTGGTGGCCACACCTATTTTGGTCTTTTTAGAATATAAAAAACCATTATATGTTCATGTTGATGCATTAAGGATATAAATTGGATTACTATTATCCCAAATATGGGCTAGAGGCCTTAATCATCCCATTCCTTTTTCATGTTGTAAGCTATCAACTCATAGATAAAAAATACACTAACACTAAACAAGAAGACTTAGTCATGTTTGTTGCATTATATAAGTTCATGAACTATTTATTGGCCATTGCCTTCAAGTTTTTCATGAAACATCATTCATTGTAATACTTAGTAAATAAACAAATGTTTGAAGGAAGAATATCTAGGTGGAAAATGTTGTTCAAAGAGTTAAAATTAAAAATTAGTGTGAAAACCAATAGATAAAATTTTGAACCTAACTAATTGATTAATATCCAAACAAGGGAATAAACATAAGACTTATATGATGAATCTCTAGATGCCCATCTATTCAGAGTGATTATGATTCTACGAAAAATGGAAAGTATCACAAATTTTTTGGATTAGGGTATATTCCTTTCACATTATATAGCTTGGGAATTTTTTTTTTGTAGATTTCACATACCTTACCCTTTATTATCACAAACAAATTTCTCGACAAGTTTTGAAAATATGAGGTTGTACGAAAAGTGGTACTAGATCATGAAATATAATAGATTTGGAAGAAACACATCAAGAAACAACTAGAGGACACTTCATAGCTAAGTTTACTATGAAAAAAATAATGTAAGGTGTGTTATGGTGGCCTACCCTATTTATGGATGCCCAAAGGGTGGTAAAGCACTTAGATGTTTTCCAAAAGGTAATAAACCCCACTTAATAGGATGAGATTCCATTAAATCTAGTCTTAGTTGCACAACCATTTGAATAATGAGGCATTGAATTTTTTCTAAATATTAATTCTTCATCCAAGAGATAATAATACATGTAAATTATCACTTTAAAGTATTAATTCACTAAATGGGTGGAAGGTGTTATGAATTTGAGTTACAATGTAAAAGATGTTATCACTTTAAAGTTTCTATATGAAACATCATAACAAGGTTTGGATTTCTTTTGAAGCTAATAAGTGTTAAGGGTACATAATTATTGAATACAAATATCAAAACATTGATAATGAAGATTATTATTTTTCATCATAAAATTACATCATAACATCTGCTAGCAAATGACCAAGCAGAGGCATCTAAAAAAGTTCTAGTTAAGACGCTTACTAAGTTATGTAATGTCTAAAGGAATGATTGGGAAGATAACATACCAAAAATATTATAGGATTATAAAATAAACTATAAATGTAACTATATACACAAAATTCTAAATTTTATATGGCATGGAACTATAATGACCATATAATAAATAGTTTCTAGCCTACAACTTGCATTGATAGTGCAACTAGGAAATAATGGGTCACTACATGAATGGGTGTTATATCTAACTCACGTGAGTGAGACAAGGTAGATTAACAATTGGACTCAATAGGGCCATAATAGAAGTTAGAAGTACTAACATGGTCATAATTTGTGAATGGACATAATCGATCCTAGAGGTAATTTATTCTCCAATGTTTTAAAATTATTTTCTTGCCAGTTTGCGTCATGAAAATATTTTATATGAGGACCTATCAATGTATGTAAACATTCCATGAATGTATAAACATGGACCACATCCTTTGTGAAGTTTAACCTTGTAGAAGACTTCCCTACTTTTGTGTCATATCCAATGTATTTGAACCTACATAAAAACACATATATGTACATTTTAAAGACATATTATTTAAATAATTCCAATTTACATTTAAATATATAGGTATACACATAATAGAACTCACTACTTCCAATTCATAGTCTTAATTGTGTTGCTATCTTTACTACTTATTGGAAATTTAGCCAATTTGCACATATTACACAAACACCTTTAATGCAAGTGATGGGACCAACTACATCATAATTTCACTTTTCATATATAATAGATGCTAGAAATGCACTTATGCTTTCAAGTGACACATTCTAGAAACCATATTTTGATACCATTAACTTTCTATACACCTAAAATAAATTATTATGTAAATACATGTTGTAAATGAAATAATATTGTGATATTCAATCTAATTTAATCAAGCATGTGATGAATTAAATGAAATTTGAAATGAATCTATTTATTTACATGATAATGAATTTTAAACTCAACATGATTGCGATAACATGTTTTGAGGACTTTATTTTGTTTCACATACCAAGGATTCAAAATCTCAAAATTTCATTGCCAAATTTTAACATGGAAATTTTATACAAATATTTTTCCATACATATCATTTTTTTTTATATTAATCCAATTTTTAGCATGTTCTTCATACTATTTATAACCAATCTTATGTTTATGAACATCCATTACATTTGAAGAAGCTAGTGTATTATGATTTTAGGAATAAAAAACTCACCTTCGAACACCTTCCTCAATCCTATTAGAATCAGGAGTCCTGATCATTAGCATCCAATTGCCTTATACACTATTATCATCTACGACCTTTCTCATAATCACATATCTAGTAATTTTATTTTCTAGAAACACCTAATACATTTTACATTTAACTGACATGTCAAAATTTTGATGTTTTTTCACTTACAGAACTGAGCTCAACATCACTTTATGTGAAATGTTTTTATATTAGCTAAGTGAGTGTTTTTAACCACTAAATCCAAACTCGTAGACACATCTCTCAATAATTATTGTACAAGGTTTTGTATCTTGGTTTGTTTTGAATCCACTCCTAATATCTCTAGACATTCTTGCATCCCTACACATTTTATAAGAGAAACTAATAATTGAGCATGACCAATTTGATTCAAACTTTCAAAGTACATAAAAAAAATATGTAATTAGAATATCTACATATTATCCTTTGAGGTTGCCTCGTATATTTTGCATATTTTTCCAATTTTCCATATCCATGTTTATTAGATTTTTTACATTCTTCATAGGTAGTCATTTCCACAATTTCTCAATAAGTTCTGCATGTGATTTACAAGATAGGATAAGTTCTCGGTCGTCGATCACATTCATATTTATAGACCTTCTATATCTTCTTCAGTAAATGTAATAAAAATAATTTATTTAATAATATCAAATGTATATAATTAGTCCTATTTTTTGAATGAAATTTACTCTGATTAAGTCATATGGTTTAATCATGGAAGTAACTCACAAAGTTTTTAAACAAGTGCACGCATACCAAGTAAAGAGGCTTCCTCATTCATGTGAACAATTTGTTCAGTTTCAACATCAATGCTCATACATGTAGCCTCCATTTTTTTGTTTTTATATAGTTCACATCTTAGTCAATTTTTTTAGCTTCATATTTGGCAGTAAAATTTCTTTCCCTCTTGCTTTGTCTATTCCTTTTATTTCCCATCTTGTAATTTCTTAAATTTGTATTTGTACAAAACTATATTAGAATGATTTATATTATGTTTATACATCTTATTTTTATCTATATAATATTAGATAAACACAACTTTTGGGTATTCTGTTTTTTTTTACTATTATATTTTATATTTTAAAAAATCATAAAAAATAGTTCTTTAATCCATAAAACTAAAAAAATAATATAATTTATATTTAGAATATTGAGATCACACCGTACCACTCAGAATAGGTCTACATAAGGTAGAGAGAGCATGATCTTTTTTTCTTTCCTTCAAAGAATGGATTTCGTGTGCCAAACCTTTGATATTGTCTCTTCTCAGGCTCTATGTTGCACATTTCTTTATAACGACGTACTGAAAAAAATAAAAATAAAAAATACAGGTTGAATTAAGTGCACACCAATCCCTGTTCTTGGTTTGGGGATTAAGGTTTTATTTCCACCTAATATCTAACAACCGATGTACACCTAGCTGTACTGGTAATGGGTAGGATAGGTACACGTATTAATGTGGACGCCTCGCAGGGCATATTTTGGTTTAGAATGGCTTGACTATGGAACACATAACATTTTGACCAGAGAATGTGGCGATGGAATCCTCAATAAATTAACATTTATGTTCATCTAAGCAAGTCTTAATTTATGACATTAATAAATTAGATCAGTTTAATGAGGTGACCCAGATTTCAAATGATCGATCCGAAGGTGCTGCTTTATGATTTGAGAGCAACAGTTAGAAGCTCTAGCGGTAGGCCTATTTTTCATCAAGTAGTTGTAATAACTTGTATGAAATTATTTGGGTGCTCTATAATCAATACAGCAGTACACATTAAATTCGAGTAAAAAAATAGTTAAAAGATCCCCATCCTACCTCAAATTTATTGTCAAGGTATTTCATGAACAAACGTTCGTTAGGTCATATTATAATAATAATAATAATAATAATAATAATAATAATAATAATAATATTATTATTATTATTATTATGTTGTGTGGTGGTGATATTTATGATTTGTTTATTTTTAATTTTGACTTATTTTTATTTGGTGATTATGTTTATAAAAAAATTAGTAAAATTAATTAATTTTTTTTAATATTTTGATTATATAGTAAAGTTTGATTTTTTTTTATCTTTTTTAAGTTTTAAGTTTTATATATTAACATAGTTTAATTGATACAATTTTTTATTTATCTGTAAAAAATTATTAAAATTATTAATAAATATAATATGTAAAAAATATAAAATAATTTTTGTAAAATATTACTTAATGTTATTTATATAAATATATGTACTAATAATTAGAATATATGTCTAGTGTTTTTGACTCATTTATAAATATAGTTTAAGAAATATTGTTATAATAGTGATAGACATTACAACCTATTTGTTCTTCTAAAACTACGTGTCATGTTATTTTCATGTGGCATTATTAAACTTTGATTTTAACAGAGGATTGATTGACACCTCTGCAACTTTAGGTATTAAGAAGGATGTAATATTATTAAATTAAAGCGAGGTGGAGAATTGATTGTGAAATAGAAGTTAAGTATTATTCTTAACATCAAATAAAATTAAAAATTTACCACATACAAGTGCACATATTTACACCATTAATTATTCATTTCATTTTTTATTTTACCATAGGAAAATCAAGGTGCCAGTTGACTACTCTAACACAGGGTTAGCCCCCTCATAATTTTTGAGTGGTGTGATGTTGGGCCCTCACCCTATACCATAGAGTAAGATGAGAGTCAAACCTAAGACCAGAACTACCTCTACAAAGTACTAAGGCCAAATGAATTATACCCTATGTCTTATTATTAATTTCATTTTTTAATTTATTATAATCATACTAAATAAAGTCACAATGAACTCACAAACCTTTCTTGGTACAATTTCAAAACCATATAAATCTATATAGATCTCACCATACTAAATGAATACAAATTAGTTTTAATAAATTTTAGTACTCTCTATTTTTTAATAAATTCTCTATAGATAAAGGTTTCAAAAATTCCTATAAAAATGGCATGGGCACTAACCAAACACAAAAAAAAGGAATGCCACTCAATAAAACAACAATTGATATTAGATACATTGATCATCAAGACTTAACATTTACTGTTGTATGAAGAGTCTGTTCAATCAATGACATGTACATCTCTTCTGAATTTACCTTTGAACGCTTTGGAAGAATGAAAGAAAGTAAATATGTAAACCTTCAAAAATCAGAGGAGAAAAGATTGACAAAAATACCTCTCCATACCACTCATAATAAATCTATCTTTGTAATAACTGTTGTATACAATCAAAATAAAAAGAGAGAGATATTCATAACTATTGTTACCTAAAATGTATTTTAAAACTGTAGGAATTTAATGAACCCAAAAACTATCAAGATAATAAAATTATCAATAGGCCAAGATTTGAAACAATACTCATAATTGATTCATATTGAATGACTTAAAATAATTACAAACTCAAATCATGATTAAATAATCCCTACCTCAGAATTTATATTTGACATGTGAAAATTCAAAAAAACTAAAATCTAAAAAAATAAATCTATTTTTAACAGTGACTGTTTATATTAAGTTTTGCATGCAAGCGTGTGTAGCTCTAAAAATATCTTAAATTATAAAATTAACCTATCAGATGAATTTTAACTAATGTTAAATTTTGAACATAAAAATATATGATTTTTAAAAATATAAAATTACCAAAACATTAAATGATAATTCAGATGATCATGTGTGGCCTCCAAAAAATATCAAAATCAACTCTAAGGGGATAGAGTGGCCTAGGAAAGCATCTATCATTTTTTCATGTGGAAGAGCTCAAATGGAGATACGGGTCAAAAGTTATAGCCTCTACAAGACTTGAATTTTTTTTTGCATCATTCTCCCGTTGTTGAAAAGAACTCAGTGCATATGAGTTGGCTTGATTATACTGCCACCATTTTTCTTTATCAATATTATTTATCTCCCATTCTGTAATCCAAGTGTTGTCTTCTTTTTGCAATCCTTCCTACTATACCAAATGTTTATTATAATTCTCTTACCTTGTGCTCATTATCTTCATATCTAAAACATGCACTGTCTTTTCATTCTTTTTCTTTGGAAATTGTTGTTACCAATTTATTTATTCATATTAGTTACTTTCACCATATTATCCATGAAACTTATATAAATATAAAACTTTAAATACTAGAGAGATATCAAATTTTTGTGGCAAACTCACCTCATAAGCATTTTCATTGATTTTCTTCACAATTCTGTATGGTCTAATTTTATTGTACTTCAACTTATTGTTTGTGCCGTTTAAAAATATTTATTTCATCAAGTAAATCACTACCAAATATCTTTCTTAAAATACCTTGGATCTTCTTCTAACATATACTAATGCTTTATATAACTCATTACTTTTCTGTAACTTTCTTCTTACTCCTTACAACTTTTGCATATGCTCTATAAACACTTTTGCATCATCACTAACTTGATTTGCAATTTAAAATTGTTCCAAATATAAAATACCCATAGGATTTCTCCCATGAGCAATTTCAAATGGTGACTTTCCTATTAATCTATTCACCAAATGGTTATATGCAAACTCAGCTTGTGGCAAAGACAAGCCCCATTGCTTGGGCTTCTCTCCCACTATACATCTCAACAAAGTTCTTAAGTTCCTATTCACTACTGAATTATATCTTAGAACCCATCTTCTTCCACAAATTCCTCTAAAAATGATTTCAAAATTTTATGTCCCTATATGAAGTAATAGTTTTTGGAACAACATGTAATCTCATTATATACTTAAAAAATAGTTCTACAACTCTAGTGGCATCATTGGTTTTCTTAAATTCAATGAAATGAACCATTTAAGAAAAATTGTCTACAATAACAAAAATCAAATCATTACCTCTCTGTGTGTTTGGTAATCCTAACACAAAATCCATACTCAAATTTATCCATGGTCCTCTTGGAACTAATAATGACATGTATAGTCTAGTATTTTGTGCATGTCCTTTAGCCACCTAACATATTCTAAAACTTGAAATATAGCTTGTCACATCTCTCTTCATCTTTGGCCAAAAATACTTTTCCTTCACCAAATCTATTATTTTTGCCTTTCCAAAAATTCCATCTAAACTACCACTACATAATTATCTTATTATATTGCCTCATAGATACCCAACTGGAATGCATAATTGTTTCCATTTAAAGAGATAACCTTCATGTATAAGATACTCACCATGAGTAGTATTTATCTCAAATGTTAATGGATTCCTACACTACTCAACAACCTTACCAAAATATGGATCAGTAACATATAATTTTTGATAACTTCAAATCCAACTATCTCACTCATCATAGTAGTTAATAATGATACTCTCCTCCTCAGTGCATCAGCTACCTGATTCTATTTTTATGATTTATATTTAAACACAAAAGTATATCACCATAAGAAATAAACCCACTTTACATACTTACTATTCAAATTATTTTGTGTATTCACATAATTCAAACCCTCATGATCTATAAATATTATAAACTCCTTAGGTACCAAGTAATGCCTCTAATGTCTTAATTCTTGTACAATTGCATAAAGTTCAACATCATAAGTAGAATTATTTTTTATTATCTCATTCAATTTCACATTGAAATATTCTATTGGCTTTCCTTATTAACTCAACACAACACTAATTCTCAAAAATAAAGCATCAAAATTAACCTCAAACACTTTGTTAAAATTTGGTAATACTAAAATTGGTTTGTTTGTAATCTTCTTAAAAATTTCAAAGCATTCTATGGCTGCTCTCTTCCATGTAAATTCCTTTCTTCTCATGCAATATGTTATTCATGCCACAATACTAATAAATTTTATGTAAAAAAATTCTAAACCATGCAATCTTCTTACCTTTGTAATACTTCTTGGAATAGGTTACTCAAAAATTGATTGTCTTTATCTTTTCTTCATCCATTTTCACACCATCTATTGAAATTAGAAATCCCAAAAACACCAAACTATTCTACATAAAACTACACTTCAAATTTACAAATAATTTCCCCTTTCTTAACAAATATAGTACCGTTCTCAATGTTGTAAGTGTTCTTCTTTAGTCTTACTTAATATCTAAATATCATCAAAATAAACAACCAAAAACTTACCAATATTTTCTCTTAGCACTATATTCATCACCCTCATAAATGTGCTAGGTGCATTAGTTAATGCGAAGGCATTACCATCGAATCATATAAGTCATCCCTAGTATTGAATGTAGTTTTACACTCATATCCTTCATGAATTTGAACATGATAATAACCACTTTTTAGATCAATCTTGGTAAAATATTTTTATTTTATAAGTAGATCCATCATATCATCTAAACGAGGTATATGAAACCTATAATTAATTAAAATTTTATTAATTGCTCTACTATCCTTACACATTCTCCATTCTCCATCTTTATTTTGAGTTAGTAATGCTAGTGTTGTGCATGGACTCATACTCTCCCTTATAATATACTTTATTAGTAATTTAGTAACATTTTTATTAAATTTTGCATATTTTATTTGACTCATCCTATAATTTGTTTGATTGGGTAGACCTAATCATGAAATGAAATTAATGTGATACTAAATATCTCTCTTCAGTGGTAAACCACCCAGTAACTCATGAGGTAACTCATGAGGTAACATTTTCATATTATTTGAACACTCTTACTATTTTTATTGGTATTACCACCATTTTTGTTTCTTCATTTTTTGCTACTAATACATAACAATAACCTGCTACCTTCATATCTTGGATAAATTTTTTAGTAGAAAGCATGATTTCTATTTTCTCTTCCTCTTTAAGAGGTAACAAAACTACCTTTGTACCACCTTTCTAAATAGTGTATGTGTTCTTTGCTCCATCATGAATTACTTTTTATTCAAATTACCATGGTCTTCCCAATACCACATGGCATGCATCTATTGGAATAACATCACAAAATATTTCATCATTATAACTTTTTCCTATAGAGAAATTGATTAAGCACCTTTTATCTATTGTAACTTCATTATCTTTATTAAACCATGTAATTAGATAAAGATTAAGTTGATTTTCACATTTTAAATTTAGTTTCTCTATCATTTTTTTAAAAACCATATTTTCACAACTACCACCATCTATAATTACTTTTCATACTTTTCCACCTGAAGTACATCTTATTTTTAAAATATTTAATATCCATGCATCAACATATTATTTATTATGAACTTGTTCTTTCCTTGGAGCAATCATAGTTCTTCTCATCATGAGATTCTCTCCAACATCTATTGGTACAACTTCAATATTTTTCTCTTCTATCTTAACATCAACTAGATTCATTCTTAGGCATTCCTCTTGCCTCCTTTATTGATCTTCATAGTATGGAAATTCAAATTATATGTGTCCTTATTATACACATGTATAATAAAAATAAGATTTACATTGATTTGGAAACCATCCTTTAGCACAACTGTAACATCATCCTCTCTAAAATCCTCTTCCTCTTTGTTGGTATTGAAACTCTTACCTATTATCATCTTGCCTTTTTACACCACATGATGATTCACCTCTATTGGTATTAGGGCCACCTCTAGTGGTATTAAACTCACCTCACCCCCTTATTGGAGGAGATATACCTCTTCTTGGACCAAGAGATGTCTTTCTAAAATTCTATCTATTTTTTTCTTCTACCTTCAAAGCTAATTGATAATCATCTTCCATGTAAAGTATTCTATGCATGCTTAATTCATCTTGAATAGAAAATTTAAAACCATTAATATACCTTGAATCCATCTGCTCTTATGTTTCATCATGCTCCATTCGTATAGAAATCTTATAAAACTCATCTATATACTCTTGTATACTATGATCTTTTTGCCTCACATTCTAAAACTTTTCATGTAGGATTTGTGAATAATCCACAAAAAAAAAATTATCTCTCAACTTTTTCTCCATCTTTTTCCATGAATTAATCTTTGCCTTACCTTTTCTCTATCTCTCTTTCTACAGTTGATCCTACTACATCATTGCATGATCTTTCAATTTCATGCATGCAAACTTTACCTTCTTATCTTCTCTCATAGTCTTTGACTCGAAAAACTTTTCCATGCTATTCATCCAATCTATCAACTCCTCTAGTTTTAAACTACCTCTATAATCTGGAACATCAACTTTATTTCTTTTATTTCTTAGTTCTAAACCCTGAACTATCCTCTCTTCCATTAATGGTGTTTGCTCTTGTTATCCTTCTTATTGAACTTCTTCATCATGATTTGTGTCTTCCTCATCACCACCTTGTCCTATTATATAATTGATGATAACCTAAATCAATTTTTCCACTTTCCTTTGTAGCTCTTGTATAGCTTGGTTCATTTTTATAATACCTCTTCATCCTCTCATCGTGTCTTACTCCTCTAAGATTTTAACTTGCTCTAATACTAGATAATGAATCCAAAAAATATCAAGATAATAAAATTACCAATATGTCAAGATCTAAAATAATAATTAGAATTAATTAATATTGAATGAATTAAAATAATTACAAAACCAAACCATGCTTAAATAAGTTTCAACTCAGAATTTAGAATTGTCATGTAAAAATTTGAAAAAAATAAAATATAAAAAATGTCTATTTTTAACAGCTGCTATTTATAGTAAGATTCACATGTAAGTGTGTGTAGCTCTAAAAATTTACCAAAATATCCTAAATGCTTAAATTAAATTATCAAATAAAATTTAATTAAAGTTGACATTAAGACTTAAAAATATACAATTTTTAAAAATAGGGAATTCCCCAAAAAATTATTAAAAGATAAAATTTGACCCTTAGATGATCATGTATGGCATCCAAAAAATATTTAAATCAACTCTAAGTGAATAAGATGTCTTAGAACAGCGTCAAAATTTTTAAGATGGTCATTTTGGCATGTGAAAGAACTCAAACAGAGCTACGGGTCAAAAATTATGGCCTCGAGAAGATTGACCTATTTTTTTTTGCATCAAAATTTCATCATTAGTATATTAATACACACACACACACACACACACACACACACACACACACACACACAACGGTGATAAAAGAAATTGATAACTAAATTACGCAAGTTAAAACAAAAAAGATATATATATATATATATATATATATATATATATATATATATATATATATAACACAAAGGTGATCAAAGAAATTGATAACTAAATTACGCAAGTTAAAACAAAAAATATTTACAAAGCAGTCAAAAACAAATATAAGCACTTAAACAAAAGATAAAATTAAAATACTTTACCATTACAATTAAAAATATATAAACTAATTTTATCTTATCTCTAGCTTTTCTTGCACCATAGGGGCAACTGCTAGTTAGGCTGAAGGCTTTATACAGTGGGGAACCCCTAAAGATTCATCTCATAAGAGACTAAACAAGGGAATATTTGGTATAAATCTTGGGTATGTGTTATTTTGAAGTGATAAACATAAAGAAGCACCTGTCAATCGTCTATGTTCTTCTGTTGTGGTGTAGATATTATGTTTTGATGAAATGAGCAAACTTGATGATGACTCATTGCTATCTACAACCACATTTTTGAGTGCATATTTGGGAATCCAATGAGCTTTACTCTTCTTGGCCTTAGACACAACCCATAACGCAGATAATATAAAGACCATTGTACCCATCCACATCAAGAAGTCCTCGAGCTAGTATGACATGATTGATCTGAACACTGAACAACACAACCACGATAATTTATATTTTTCTACACTTAACACAACCTAAATATTTTACATTAAAAATATTTTAAAAGTTAAACATTTATAAAAATTATAAATATTCTTAACATGTAGTTGTCTCATTTTTCTTTTGTTAAAGTGGCTAAAATAGTTATTCTTGATTTTAAAGGTGCCATCAAAATAAAGAGCATTGATATTATATTTGCTTTAAAATCTAATTGATGTATTGCAATTGTTTACATGAAAAGCAAAAAAAAAATGTTATACAAATGTATATATATAGTAAATAACCAAATAAAAATATAATCATTGAGTGGAGTTTGAATAACGTCATGTAATCCTATTTACAACCCTCTAATTTACGTTGAGACTGATTACTGTAAGAGATGATTATGATGGTGCTCTTACTTTTCAAAAAGATTAAACCTTATAAACATTATTTTCTTTATCCCAACTTGATGTATCTCAAGAAGAATATTGTAGCAGAAAATATTATAGCAAATAAATGTTCTTTTCCTTATCCTAATTTGTAGTGGGAAATATTAAAGTAAATAAGCAAAATATTACGTTTTAGCCAATGAATTTATTAACTTTTATTTCTTTTGATGTGGATCATGTGTTTAATTTTAACTTTAATTTCTTTGTTTAAATATAATTTAATTGTGTGGTGCAAAGCATTTCTTCTCATTTCAAATAATTCTCTCATCTTCATCTTTTTTCAATTATTATTTTAATCTAAATTTTGATGGAAGTGGTATATTTATGTGATCATTCACAACCCTCATTTGGTAGATCTTTTGGTAAACTTTTTTTTTAAGTTATTTATTTTTCAATTATTTATTTCATTTATTAATCAAATGTTTATATGGTGGGGTGAGGCCCCTAGATTTATCTCATAAGAAAAAAAAATAAAAAATATTCCATTTTCATCAATTAAACGATGATACCATGATGTAGGTAAATTATGATTTTCAAAAAATTATATGGATTAAAAATATTTCACATCATGGAAACTTGTGAAGGCTCTGCATCCACTCCTTTAGACTTTGGTGGATAATTTTGGAGGTAGGGGTAATATATCCATCACCTTCACATTCAATGGCCTCCCTAAGTAGTTGCTCACCCCTTTCTAGAATCTCTTCTATGTTTAAAAGCTGCTCTCCTAACCCATTAGGGCGAGGGGGTGGATGCATTCTTAGAGCTCCAAGTGGCTCAATTGGTGGTACTATTGGAAGATGGTCTATTTTTTCATATTTAAATCCTTCTATAAAAATGTAGGTGAATTCAAATTGGAAAAATTATATTAATACTACTTGGATTTTGGATTTACAATGATAATTTATTGCTTATAGTGAAACATAACATGAAAAGGAAGAGACTCTTACCACGCTCCTATTTAACTTGCCTAAAAATGAGGGACATAGACATTTCTAAGTGTTTCATTAGACTACTCAAAGAAGAAAACCTCAATAATGACATAGAT
The DNA here is from genome assembly GCA_037957365.1 of Torreya grandis. NCBI lineage: Eukaryota > Viridiplantae > Streptophyta > Pinopsida > Cupressales > Taxaceae > Torreya > Torreya grandis. The sequence goes on along the minus strand of JARHVA010001512.1, from coordinate 90,774 downwards.
ATTTTTTTATTCCATGGTGCAGATAGATGCTTCCCAGTCCTCAAATGTAGATAGTTTTTCTACAATTAATTCACATCTTATTGAAAGAATATACCTTTGGATTCCTCTTACCAAATGTAATACCATACCATGCATCATTGTACTTTATTATTACAACTTTGAAGTTGAGAATTAAAATAATGAGGCATGACACAAGGAATTAAACACACTACCTAGAAAAGATCCCACTAAATCAAAAGCTCCTTTACATGGCTCAATGGTTGAATAAAAAATTCCTTTACACAACCTAGAAAACAAATCTCTAATTTTAAATATCCCTTGCATAATAGGTATTCTCCATAGGCCACATGTTGAAGACCGAACCATGCAGTTAACACATGCATTGGAGCTATCAAATGCATTTTGTTAAATTGACAACCTAAATTAGTTGTAGAATGTGGCATCAATTTCACCCTTCATTTGTTGTGTAGCTTAAAATGTGACAAAGTCTTTGAGTTCGATAGCTTGTCTTCTCTTATTAGATAATAAAAACAATGATACACAACCGCCTAAGATGAATTTTTAAAATAATACGTGGTGAGATCATAAAAATAAATCCAAATGAGTTGGTGACAACTGAGTAAATCCTAATATGGTGGAGGATAAACAATTGCATAAAGTTATTTTCTTTATAGTGGAAGGCATGAGTAAAATAAAGTCTAACACCATTATGTTTTGTCGGTTTAGAGGACATCCAAAAAATGACGTGGGCATAATATTTTATGTGCCTTTCGACATAAACCCAGTCTAAAACCATTGTTAACTTTGACTTTGAAAGAGAAATCATAATGGTAATGATAATGAAAATGAAAATAAATATGTAATGACTAAAATATATAAAAACATATTATATTTTTTAATGTTTAGAATATTATCGTATTATATTTATTATTAGTGTATGATCACTCTCTATTTAATTTTGGAAAAGAAATAAAATGAAAATAGAAATAATTTTCAAATGTAGATTATTATAAAAATAAAGTATTTGATTAAATATTGTAAATATCTAATATATATATATAAAAGAAAGTTATATATTTTTTATCTTAGTGAATTCTGAAATGTTGGAGAGAATTATATGTCTTTTGAAGAGGCAAAAGAATTCCTCATAATTTCATAGAAGAATATCTAACACAAAATGATTCTCAATTTTAAGTTCTAAAATATAATTTTGACAAATATGATATACTTAAAAAATATAAAGATTTGTCACAATACAAAGGTGTTGTAAGCAAAGTTTAAATTGTACCATTAAAACCCTCAAATTGGAAACTAATTAAAATCAAATATAACATAGAGATTGGATGAACCCATTCCCAAAGTGAAAATATGTGCCTTTTTAATTTTGAAAATTTGTAAAAAGAGACTCTATAGATTATATCAATTGACAAATTATGTGAAGACAATCTTTTAATATCAATATCAAATTGATATTTCAATTGAAAAATTATGTGAAGAGACTCTAGTTTATTTATCCATTTTATATCAAATATTTTCTCAAATTAAAATAAGTATATATGTTTTGGATAATGTTATAAGGTGGATTTTGTATAAAAATTTGTATAATACAATTTAAAAATTTTCATATATATATATATAAAGTATAAATAATACACATTCTGCGGTACTCTTGAATCTATATCCAATATATCCAATAGATATAAGATACTTCACAGACACACCAAAATTGTTTGTGGCATATTTGAATAGTACAATGCCATGACCAGCTCGTTTCAAGACTGATAAAAAACAAACTAGACGCTTGGGGTATGACGTGTCCATAAATAAAAAAATATATTCTATTATTTTTTAGTATTAAAGTCTTTTCTAAATTTGAGACTTTTATTTCCCTTAAAAATAAAGTGACCAAAGTATATGTGGATTTGGCTCGCGTGGAATGTGGATGCCCTCAAAAATTTGAAATTCTAGAACTCCCAAATAATAAAAAATGTTATTTAATGTCTGGGAAAATGAACAAGACAAACTTAATCTTGTCATGGCAATTCAACAAAACAAATTTATCTGTTCCAAAATCTTGTCCCTCTATCCAGCTTGCAAAGTTCCCAGGCTAGCTGGATACAGGGACAAGATTTTGGAATAGATAAATTCCTCTCCTCCCAAGCTGAGCATGATGAAGTCTGAGGAAGAAAAAAGGAAAGAAGGGAAAGGAGCTTTAGACCTGTGCAACTGTAGTAGAAATTTTGGGAAGGATTAGTAGTTATAGCAGAGATTGTTATTATTAAATGGATGGTGGCTATAGTAAAGAAAGAATGTGGGCATTTATTTTGATGTTGTTTGGAGTTGTTCTGTTGCCTGTCCTGAGCAATGGTGCCTGCAAATTTCCAGCCATATTCAATTTTGGGGACTCTAGCTCTAATACAAGGGATATTCAGTTTGTGTTTCCATATAATATGCTTGCTAAAAATTCTCCCTATGGCAGAACAAATTTTGGATGCCCTGTGAATCAGTACAATGATGAGAGATTGTCCTTAGATTTCTTCAGTATGTATTAATTTCGTTGCATTATAATTATTGTAATTTAAGAATTTATTTTCAGAGATCATATTTTAAAGGCTAAATTTTTAATGTAGTAAATCAGTCACATGCTCATATCCAGTAACACATTTTTCAGTTGTAGTGGTTCATAAGAAAACCTTGAACAATTGCTTTGTTGGTAGTGTTTACTCTTAAATTTGATGTGGAATGCATTTCCGATTTGGTTGTAGGTTTGAAAGGATTGATTAGTCCTAATTAAACTTCCAATTGAATCAATTAATTTATTTATTCAAGAAATGACATAACTGAGAATAATTAAGTCTCAATTCATATTAGTTAAATGTGATTAGGTTAACATGACTTAGTTATCAAATCCTATATACTTGATTGAATCAATTATTTGATATGTTCAATCAAGGACCTAATCGAGTCTAATCAAGAAAAAATGAGAGATAATTACTCACATCCACTTAAGATAATCATGCCTCCTTAATAAACTCACCATCAAGCCTCAATTTATACTACTAAACTTGTGACTATGAGGCTTGATTATCTTCAATTGCACACAGTTTTTTAAATTACTTATTTTTTACAATTAAGCATGCGATTGAGATTAATCAAGATGAATTATTTTTAACTAGTTAAAATTAACTTTGGAGGGATTGACTAACCCCAATTTCATACATAGATTGTCAATTTACTCATTTTTTTAATTAGACATGTAAATTAATGCAACCAAAAACTAACAAGACAAATAAAATTACCAATAGACGAAGATTTTGAAAAATAATTTGTATTGATTCATATTGAATGACTTCAAATAATTATAAACCTAAACTATGCTTAAATAAGCCTCAACTTCAACCCAATAATTAGGGTTGACAAAAAAAAATTAAAAAAAAATAAAATCTTAAAAAAAGTGTCTATTTTAGCAGCTGCTATTTATAGTAAGTTTCAAATATAAGCGCACACAACAATAACTTTTTTTGTGAATAACCTAATTACTAAAATTATCCTATGGGATGAAATTCAACTGAAGTTTACATCTAGTTCTAAATATATATAATTTATAAAAGTAGAAAATTCTTGAAAAAAATCATTAAACATTAATTTCAGACTCTCAGATGATCACATTTGGCCTCCAAAAAATAGTGAAATCACATCTAAGTGGATAGAGTGGCTTAAGACAAAATCAAACTTTTTGATATGGTCATTTTGGCATGTAAAAGAGCTTAAACGGAGTTACGAGTCTAAAGTTATGGCCTCTAGAAGGTTAGCCTATTTTTTTCTGTATCATTCTCCTCTTGTTGAAAACAACTTAGCTCCTACAAGTTGACCTGATGATACTGCTGAAATTTTTCTTTTTAAATATTCTTCAGCTCCTATTCTGTAATCCAAGTGCTATCTTCTTGCTTCAATCATCCCCATTGTACCAAATACCTATTATAGTTTCCTTGCCTTGTACTCACTATCTTCATATCCAAAACCTACACTATTTTTTATTTGTTCTTCTTAGGAACATGTTGCTCCTAATTTACCTCTTCATCTTCATCACTTTCATCATCTTCTCCATGTAATTTATATAAATATGAAACATTAAATACATTAGATATATCAAAATTTTGTGGTAAACTCACCTCACAAGCATTGTCATTGATTTTTTTCACAATTCTACATGGTCCAATTTTCTTGTACTTCAAATTGTTGTAGGTGCCTTTTGGAAATATTTATTTTCTCATGTAATCCATTACCAACTCTCATTCTTAAAATACTTTGGATCTTCTTTTGACATCTACTATTACTTGATATTTTTTATTAGTGTCATTCAACTTTCTTCTTACTCCTTACAACTATTGTATATGCTCTACAAATGCTTCTACATCATTACTAATTTGATCTGTAATTGATAATTATATAAAATCTAAAAAATCCATGGAATTTCTCCCATAAACAATCTAAAATGGTGACTTTCTTGCTGATCTATTCACTAAACTATTATATGCAAACTTAGCTTGTGATAAAACCAAGTCTTATTGCTTTGGCTTCTCTCCCACTATGCATCTCAATAAATTTTCTAAGCTCCTATTCACAAATTCTATCTATCCATCTATTTGTGGGTGATATGCACTACTGAATTGTAACTTGACATCCATCTTCTTCTACAAAGTCTTCTAAAAATGACTTCAATTTTTTGTCCCTATCTGAAGTAATTGTTTTTGGAACACCATGCAATCCCACAATATCCATAAAAAGTAATTTTGAAACTCTAGTGGCATCATTCGTTTTATTACATGAAATAAAATGAACCATCTTATAAAACTTGTCTATAATAATAAAAATTAAACCATTACCTCTTTATGTGTTTAGCAATCTCAACACAAAGTCTATACTCAAATCTATCCACAGTCCTCTTTAAATTATTAGTGTAGGTTTTTATTTTCCCCTATTTATTAATTAGGGAAATTGTATTTCTTGTGCATACATGGAGTTTTCCTACATTTGTGGGATAGGCTAGCTTATGTGGAGGTGTGTGTCATAGATGTGTCATATGTGTCATAAGAATGTCATAAGTAACTCCCTTAATGGGAGTTACTTCTCTATTCTTAGCACCTTGTCACCACCTTTCATGGAGGAGTTATAGTCTATTCTTGGGGTGCCTTGTCCACCTTTTGTGGAGGAGTTATGTACTCTCCTATATGTATCCTCACGTTAGCCATCTCATGTTAATCAGATTTTAGTTTTCTCTATTTTGTCTTGTGTAATTTATCTTCTTGTATAATTTCAAATTGCTTTAGCATCTATGTGGTGTGCACTTGCTTCATCTCGTGTGATCACGTCTCCATTGAATTTGCATTATCTAAATTTTGGTGACAACTCTGATATGGTATCAGAGCCACTTTGGTAATCGTGTGTTTGGTTATGCTATTCTAAATTTTTTACTTTGCATTCTTAGTAGTTTTTTAAAAAATCCATTGCATTTGAGAGCTTTGGTAGAGTTTCTTGAAAACTCATGCAAATCCATACAGAACTTGTTTAAAAAAATTTACTTCTGAGTTAGTATTTGCCAATACATCTTGTCTAGATCTGTTGTGGCTTTAGCAAAGGTAGTAGAATTCCTTTTCTTTTGGCCATTCTGTAGGAAAAGACAATACAGTCTAGCTCCATGACATGCTTCTCTCGTTGCAAGTTTAAAGTTATTCTGATCTAAATCAGTCATTTGAAAAGTGGAGAGAGGCACAGTCCAGTGACAGATCACCCATTTCAGTGCTCCATTTCTTTTGCTCCTACTTCAAGGAAGGGGTCAGCTGCATATGGGACCAGCACTAGCCGATTGCTGACTGTTTCTTCTTGGGTCGAGACCCTCAGCTGACCTTTTTTCTATTTGCCATGCCTTCAAGACAGACACGCCATCAGGCCATATGGCATGCAGGCCTATAGGTTCTTTCTTTTGCAAGCATATTCTGATTTGCATCCTTTTTTTGGGGTGCCACTACCTGTATTTTATCTGCTAATCATTTGTTTATTCTGCCACTTCTGCTATTACCTTTCTGCCACGCCACAGTCCTTCTAGCAAGGTGCCATCAGTGGTACAACATCCAACAGGTCTGCATATTTTTCTTGTCTTTTTTGCAAGCAAATCTAGACTGTGTTTTTTTTGGTGCCCCTTCCTTACTTGGCATCCCATGTGGGCCCTTAGACACTTGGCATCTGTTCATTCTATCTTTGTTTTACTTTGTTCAGTTAAAAATTGACTTGTAAAAAAAAATCAGTCAATTTGACTAAATTTTTAGTTTTTTAGACAATTTGATAATTTGGGGGTTTTCATTTAAAACTTGTATCTTCGCCTGTCGAAGACGAAGGGTGAGGCCTGGGTTAGCGGGAGGCCAATTCCCCCTCATACAAACCTCCTTTGGATTCCTCATTCCATGCCAAATCTAATGAGTGGTTAGAAGGCCACTTTCTCTCTCAAAATAGACATTTTTTTTATGTTTTAATGCTTTTTTTTGCAAAAACACTAGTTTACAGGAAAATTGAACCTTTAATATCTTGCAAACGGTAGCTCAGATTTAGGTGCCCTTTTTTGTAAAAGTATTTGTAATTAAATTATCCACAGTGTAGGCTTGTTATTTTTCAAAAACACACTAGTTTATAAAGTGTCTAAAATTTGGGTCTCTCGAGACATATTTTCAGCTGAGCCCGACGTCTTTTGAGCATGCACTTGTATATTTGGGTTGGGCTCAACATTTTAGGGGAGTGTGATTTATTTTCAAAACTTGCAAATCTTTTCTTTCATTCTTATTTTGACATAATTTCACAACTTGCAATCAACACAAGTTCACCTAAATTTAGCTAAAAATGGATTCTTTTCAACTTAAACCTCTAACACCCTTTAACTATCATGAATGGAAGGTTAAAATGTCAATTATTCTTAGAAGCAAAGGGTTGTATAGAATCACCATGGGTACTAAATTAGAACCCAACACTGATGCTGAAAAGGTCAAGTGGTATAACCGTAGTGATGAAGCCTATGGATTACTGAGCTTGTCTGTGTCTCCAGAACTTCTCTTCCATTTAGAATCCTCCAAGACTCCCAATGGCATATGTGACACCTTAGAAAACTTATTTGGGGATCTTGATGAGATGAGATGTCATGAGCTCGAAAATGAACTCATAAGTCTAAGTCCTAACAACTTTGACACCTTACAAGACTTCTTCACTAAGTTTAAGGCCCTTAGATTGCAATTGAAAGAATGTGAGATAGAGAAGGAAGATGATCAACTCATTATTTTTATTCTCAAAAATTTAGGTCCAAGCTATTCAGTCTTTGTCTCCACTTTCCATTCCACAAAAAGTGCCCTTGGCACTACATGGAAAATGCCTTCTTTGGATTCATTCATTGCTGACTTGACTAGGGAGCAAGATAAGCTAATTAAAATGGGCACAATGAAGTCTACTCAACACCAAGCTTTGATAGCTGGAAATGGTAATGATAATACTTCAATGAAGGATAAGAAGAAAAAGAATAAGGACTAGCAAAAGAAGAAATAAAACAACAATCCTGTCGAAAACAACACTGAGACTTCCTTTTCCAATGCTAAACCTAAGAAGGAGAAAGTTAAGTGTGCCTAATATATAAAGATAGGGCATGATGAACGGAAATGCATGAAGAAACAAATAGATCACCTAACTCATCTTCTAGAGAAGAACAACATAGGTGTTCCTGAGTCCATCAAGCAGAATTCATCTACCCAAGATTCTACCAAGGCAAAAGGCAAGGGTAAGGAGAAAGAAAAGGGCAAGGCCCTTGTAGCTATAATAGCTTCTACATCTTCATGGGTCATTGATTTGGGTGCTTCCCACCACATGGGCTCTTCACTAGTTGAGTTTTCATCTTTAAAGTCTTGTAGCATGACTTCAATTAGTTTGGGTGATGACACACCAATTTCCATTGCAGGGAGAGGGTCAGTTGAAATGGAAGGAGGAACATTCAATAATGTTCTAAGTGTTCCTTCTCTTTCAACCAATCTCCTATTAGTGTATCAAATCACTCACATTGGCCGGGGCATGAGAGTTTAGTTTTAACTAGATTCAGTGGCTATCAGGGACTTGCATACTGATACTACAGTGGCAGTGGGTAAGGCAGATCACCAAGCATTTAATTCTTCTCACATTTTGCATTTAATTCTTCTCCAATAGCATTGTTGACTCATTCAGATGGAGTTAGAAAATTATGGGATGAGTAGTTTGGCCACCTTAACTACCGCTACCTTGAGCAATTTTGCAAACATGACATGTTCATTGTCTTACTTCGTGTCCAATTCTCAAAAGGAATTTGTGAGGGGTGCTCCCTTGGGAAGCATCCCGAAGCAAAATTTGACAAAGGCAAAGCTTGGAGGGCTTCACAACCTTTGGACTTAGTCCACAATGATGTATCAAGACCCTTTTCCAAACCATCTTTCACAATGGCCAAGTACATCCTCACTTTCATTAATGATTTCTCTAGGTACACTTGGATATATTTTCTCAAACAAAAGTCTGAAGTGTTTGAAAATTTTCTAGACTTCAAGGCTCTTGTTGAGAAATAGAGTGAGAAATCCATCAAGGTTCTTCAAATTGATAATGGAAGGGAGTATGTCAGCATCAAGTTTGAGTAGTTTTGCACCATAGAGGGGATTGATTTGCAGCACACAGTCACTTACAGTCCTTCACAGAATGGGGTTGTATAACACAAGAATAGGTTCTTGAAAGAGATGGGTAGCTGTATGATTCACTCCAAATCCTTAGCACCACAGTACTGGGCCAAAGCCATCAATTGTGCTTGTTACATTCAAAAAAGGGTCTTCACAAAGCTTTGAAAGGAATAACACCCTTTGAAGCTTGGCATAAAAGGAAACCTGATGTTGAGCACCTCATAATTTTCAGATCCCCAGCCATGGCCTGCATTCTAAAGAATAAACGCAAAGCTATGGAATGACAGTCCAAGCCTTGCATCTTTATAGGATATCTGGATGGTATTAAGGGATATCACCTTCTAGATCCAGTCACTCATGAGTTTTTCATCAATAGAAGTGTTCATTTTTAGGAGAGTCCTAGAGACTCAGCACTTGACACTTCTTCTCCCTCATTGGATCTACTTCTTCATGATGATTTCTCATCAGATTTAGATCAGTCACAATAGGTTCTTGAGCCAGAGACATCTTCTTCTTCAAGTTCAGATAGTGAGGATAGTGATGCCATGTCATCCACCTCTAGTCAATCAGAAGATGAGGAGTTAGCCCCTGACTTGCCCACTTTCGAGCCACTTTGGGCCAGACAGACACTTGAGAGTGTTGGCACTTGGGCAGGAGATCCCGTAGATGACAAACATACTAAGGGGGATTTTCAGATAGATTCACATGCCTTCTTTGCTTCAGTTTCAGATCCACAAACTTTTCGAGAGGCATCAATGGTACCTGAGTGGGATAGTGCTATGGAGGAAGAATATTCTTCCTTAATCAAAAATCACACTTGGGATTTGCCTTCACTTCTTAAGGGAAGAAAGATGGTTCGATGTAGGTGGATATATTGGACCAAGTTTGCAGTAGATGGGTTAGTTGACAAGTACAAAACGTAATTGGGGACCAAGGGTTTCTCACAGGTGGCAGGCATTGACTACTCAGAGACCTCTGCACCCTTTGCAAAGATGACTTCTATCTGACTCACCTTGGTTATTGCCATAGCACATGGTTGGGATGTGTATCAGATGGATGTGAAGAGTGCCTTTCTTCACGGAGACCTAGAGGAGGAGATCTACATGAAGCAGCCACCAAGATTTATTCAGGATTCTTTCTTATTATGCAGACTTAGGAAATCTATCTATGGCCTCAAACAGGCCCCTCAGGCTTGGTATGCCAAGATGGATTCCTTCCTTCTCACAATGGGTTTCACTAGGTGCCATTCTAATCCCAATGTCTACTTTTTGTGGCAGGATGATTCGCTCCTAATTTTGGTTCTATATGTTGATGACCTTTTGATCACCGAGAGTTCTTCGGCTATTACAGTGGTGAAGGCATCTCTCCAAGATAGATTTGACATGACAGACTTGGGTTTGTTGCACTACTTCTTTGGCATCGAGATCTCACAGTCAGATTCAGGGATTTCTCTTGCACAGCCTAAGTATGCTCTTGATTTATTGGCTCAATTTCACATGGCTAATTGTAAGTCATCTTTGACTCCCTTTCTATCAAGAGTCAAACTTGAGGCTGACTATTCTTCACCTTTGATTTATGCCACTCGATATCAACAACTTGTTGGTAGTCTCATAAACTTGACTCACACCAGACCTGACATATCATATACAGTGGGACTTGTCTCCAAATTCATGCAAGAACCTCATGAGCTGCATTGGAAATCAGCTAAGAGGATCTTGCATTACATACACGATTCACATAGATACGAGATTCATTATAGATTTGGCATAGAAGTTGAATTTTTTGGATATATAGATTTAGACTGGGCTGGCAATTCACAGACTCGCAAGTCCACATTTGGTTACAATTTATCTCTAGGTTCTAGTCCTATCAGTTGGTCTAGAAAGAAGCAGAATGCTATTACTATATCATCCATAGAGGTAGAGTATAGGGGAGCTATTAATGCAGCTACTGAGGCTATTTGGCTTCAGGAGATTCTTTTTGAATTTGACATTCCTATCAGGCAGCCCACCATCATTTATTTTGACAACCAGAGTATTATTCAAATTTGTAAGAATCTAGTTTAGCACTAGCAGACCAAGCACATAGAGATTCACATGCATTTAATTTAGGATATTATTCATAGTTAGGTCATTGAATTGATATTTTACCAGTCTTTAGAGCAAGTTGCAAACATCTTCACCAAAATTTTCATCGAGAGCAAGTTCATTTATCTACGAGCTCTTTTTGGGGTGTGGTCTACATCTGCAGTAGCATCATCTTCAGGGGGGCCTTCTAGCCTCTTCATTTCTTTTATGTCTCTCTTTTGTGGGGGAGTTTTTTCCTACGAGTTTTCTCCTTTTCTCTATCTTATGGGAGATTGCATTTGTACATGGGTACCTGATTAAGCCTAGTTATCGGGTCTAATTTTATATTTCTACACTGCCCACCTAAGTTGTGCTTATGGGGGGGTATTAGTGTAGGTTTTTATTTTTCCCTATTTATTAATTATGAAAATTGTATTTCTTGTGCATACATGGAGTTTTCCTACATTTGTGGGATATGTTAACTTATGTGGAGGTGTGTGTCATAGATGTGTCATAAGTGTCATAAGAATGGCATAAGTAACTCCCTTGATGAGAGTTACTTCTCTATTCTTATCACATTGTCACCACCTTTCATGGAGGAGTTACTTACGTACTCTCTTATATGTATTCCTCACTTTGGCCATCTAATGTTAATCATATTTTCATTTTCTCTATTTTATCTTGTGCAATTTATCTTCTTGTATAATTTCAAATTGTTTTAGCATCTATGTGGTGTGCACTTGCTTCATCTCATGTGATCATGTCTCTATTGCGTTCACACTATATGGATTTTGGTAATAACTTCAATAGAAACCAGTAATGATATATATAATTTAGTATTTTGTGAATGTCCTTTAGCCACCTGATTATTTTGCACCTTGAAACATACCTTGTCACATCTCTCTTCATCTTTGGCCAAAAATACTTTTTCTTCACCAAATCTATTGTCTTCATCTTACAAAAATGTTTAGCCAAACCATCACTATGTAATTTTTTTATTATATTATCTTGTAGAGACCCAAATGTAATGCATAATTGTTTCCCTTTGAAGAGATAACCTTATTATATAAGATATCATGAATAATATATGTCCTAGTTGTTAATGGATTCCTCCACTATTCAAATATCTTGCCAAAATATGGATCAGTATCATATAATTATTTGATAGTTTCAAATACAATTACTTCACTCACTATAGTAGTTATTAACGCTACCTTCCTCTCAATGCATCAGCTACCTGATTTTGTTTTTCTAATTTATACTTCAACACAAAGTATAGACTTGCAAAAAAGAAACCCACTTTACATGACTACTATTCAACTTCTTTTGTATCTTCACATACTTCAAAGCCTCATGATTTGTAAATAGTATAAACTCCTTAGGCATCAATTAATGCCTTTAATGTCTTAATACTTGTACAATTATATAAAATTCAACATCATAACTAGAATACTTTATTTTTATCTCATTTAATTTTTCACTAAAATATAATATTGGCTTTCCTTCTTGACTTAGCATAACACCAATTACCATAAATGAAGCATCACAATCAAACTTAAACACTTTATTAAAATTTAGTAAATCTAAAATTGGCCTTTCTGTAATAATCTTCTTCAAAAAATCAAAACTTTTTGTGGCTATTTTAGTCCATGTAAATTCCTTCTTTCTCATGCAATTTATTATTGGTGCCACAATACTACTAAATTTTCTATAATTTTTTTATAAACTATTGAAACTTCTTACATATATAATGCTTTTTGGAATAGACCACTCAACAATCACCTTTATCTTTACTTAATCCATTTTCACACCATCTATTGAAACTAAAAATACAAAAAATACCAAATATTTTACATAAACTTGTATTTTTTCAAATTTTCATAAAACTTCTCTTTCCTTAACAAATCTATTACCATTCTCAAATGTTTTAAGTGTTATTTACTCTTATTGAAAATAAAAATATCCTCAAAATAAACAACCACAAACTTACTAATATATTATCATAGCACTATATTGATCACCCTCATAAATGTACTAGGTACATTAGGTAATTTGAATGGCATCACCATCCACTCATATAGGCCATCCCTTGTCTTGAATGTAGTTTTACACTCATCTCTTTCATGAATTCAAATATGATAATACCCACTTCTTAGACCAATCTTGGTAAAATATTTTTCTACTTCAACCACATCCATTATATAATCTAAATAAAGTATAGAAAACCTATATTTTATTATAGTTTTAGTAATTGCTCTACTAATCCACACACATTCTTCATCCTCCATCTTTATTTTGAGTTAGAAAAGATGGTGTTGAACATGGACTCATACTCTCCATTATCACCTTCTCACATAGTAATTTAGTAACTTATTTATTTAATTCTAAATATTTTATTGGGCTCATCCTATAATCTTCTTGTTTAGGTAGAACTGATTCTAAAATCAAATCAATGTGATGTTGTATATATCTCTTCGGTGGTAAACCATTTGGTAACTCATCAAGCATAACATATGCATATTATTTAAGAATTCTTGTTGCTTTTAATTGTATTGACACCATTTTTGTTTTTTCATTATTTGCTACTAGTGCATATCAACCTACTACCTTCATATCTTGGATAATTTTTTTAGTACAGAACATGCTTTATGTCTTCTCTTCCTCTTTAAGAGATAACAAAACTACATTTGTACCACCTTTAATAAAAATTTATGCATTCTTTGCTTCGTCATGAACTACTTTTCTATCAAATTTTCATGATCTCTCTAATAACACATGACATACATCCATCAGAATAACATTACACCATATTGTACCATTATAATTTTTTTTATATAAAATTTGATTAAGCACCTTTTATCTACTATAGCTCTATTTCCTTTATTAAACCATGAAATATGATAAGGATTAAGATGTTTTTCACATTGCAGATTTAGTTTCTCAATCATTTATTTAGAAACCATATTTTCACAACTACCACCATCTATAATTACTTTACCTTTCCACTTGAATTACATCTTATTCAAAAAATATTTGATTAAAACCATGCATCACCACCTTTTTTGTTCTACACTTGATCCTTCCTTAGAGTGATAGTGGTTTTTCTCATCATGAGATTCTCTCCAACATCAACTGGTGCAACTTCAGTATTATGGTCTTTTATTTCAACCTCAACTAGATGTAATCTTGGGTGATCTTCTTGCCTTCCTTCTTGATCTTGATATTGTGGATACTCAAATTCTCTATGCCCTTGTACTCCACATCTATAACAGACATAAGATCTAAATTATTTCAAAAACCATCTTTTAGCACCACCATAACCTTGTCCTCTCTAAAATTCTCTTCCTCTTTGTTGGTATTGAAATCCTTACCTATTATCATCATGTCTTTCTGAACCACATGATAATTCACCTTTATTGGAATTAAATCCACCTCTAGCAGTAATAAAATCACATTATATCCTTATTAGAGGGGATCCACCTCTTTTTGGACCAATGGATGTCCACATTTTTTTTTTCCACCTTCAAAGCTAATTGATAAGCATCTTCCATGTTAAGTATTCTATGCCTGCTTAATTTATCTTGAATAGAAAATTTCAAACCATTTACATACCTTGCATCCATCTGCTCTTCTATTTTATCATGCTTTATTTGTATATAAATCTTATAAAATTTATCTATATACTCTTGTATACTATGATTCTTTTGCCTCAAATTATTAAATATTTTGTATAAGGTTTGTGCATAATCCATAGGAAGAAATTTATCATTCACCTTTTTCTCAATTTTTTTTATATGAATTAATCTTCTCTTTACCTTTTCTTTGTCTCTTTTTTTGTGATCCCACTAAATCATCATATGAACTTTTAATTTCATGCATGCAAATTTTACCCTTTTGTCTTCTCTCATAGTGTTCCACTCGAAGAAATTCTCCATATTATTCATCCAATCTATCAACTCCTATAGTTTTAAACTACCTCGATAATATAGAACATCAACCTTGATTCCTTCGTTTCTTCCTTCTAAATATTGAACTATCATCTCTTCCATCAATGGTGGTTGCTCTTGTTCTTGCTAAACTTTTTCACAATGATCTGTCTTCTTTATCACCAACCTATCTTCTTTGTTGATTGGTGATAAACTCTATTAATTTTTGAAATTATCTCTATAGATATTTTATAGTCCATTTCATTTGTGGAACACCTCATCATCTTATCATCATTCTTTAATCCTCCAAAATTTAAACTTAATCTGATATCAGATAATGAACCCAAAAACTAACAAGATAAATAAAATTATCAATAGGCCAAGATTTTAAACAAATATTATATTGATTTTTATTAAATGACTTCAAATAATTATAAATATAAAGCATGCTTAAATAAGCCTCAATGCAGAAATTAGAGTTGAGATGCAAAAATTCAAAAAAAAATCTATTTTTAGCAGCTGCTATTTATAGTAAATTTTGCATGCAAGCACACGTGACACTAATTTTTTTTTGAAATAAATTAAATAATAAAATTATCCTATGGGAAAAAATTTAATTTAAGTTGACTTTTGGTTTTGAATATATATAAAATTTAAAAATTAAAAATTCTCAAAAAAAATTATTAAATGTTAATTTTGGACCCTCAGATGATCATGTTTGGCCTCCAAAAAATATTAAAATTAAATCTACGTAGATAGAGTGGATTAAGGAAGAATAAATTTTTTCAATATGATTATTTTAGTGTGTGGAAGAGCTCAAACAAAATTACGATTCAAAAGTTATGTCCTTTAAAAGGTTGGCTTATTTTTTCCTGCATCATTCTCCTCTAGTTGGAAACAACTTAACTCCTACAAGTTGGCCAGATTATACTTCTACCAATTTTTCTTGTCAAACATCTTCAGCTTCCATTCTATAATTCAAGTGTTTTCTTCATGTTGCATTCATCCCCACTGCACCAAATACTTATTATAATTTCCTTGCCTTGTACTCGTTATTTTCATATCTAAAAGATACATTATTTTTTATTTCTTCTTCTTTGGAACTTGTTACTTCCAATTTCTCTTCATATTTATAACTTTGATCATCTTTTCCTTGAAATTAATATAAATTTAAAATATTAAATACTGGAGATATATCAAAATTTTGTAGTAAACTCACCTCATAAGCATTGTCATTGATTTTTTTCACAATTCTACATGGTCCAATTTATTTTACATTAATTTATTGTATGTGTATTTTAGAAATATTTATTTTATCAAGTAAACCATCACCAAATCTCATTCTTTAAATACGTTGGATCTTATTTTGAAATCTACTTCTACTTTAAATTTCTCATTACTTTCTTACAACTTTCTTCTTACTCCTTACAAATATTGTATATGCTCTACAAACACTTCTGCATCATCAGTAATTCAATTTAAAATTGATAATTGTACTAAATGTAAAATACTCATGGGATTTATCCCATAAATAATCTAAAATAGTGACATTCCTATTGATCTATTCACTAAACTATTATATGCAAATTTAGCTTGTGATAAAGCTAAGTCCTATTGCTCTGGCTTCTCTCCCACTATGCATCTCAATAAATTTTTAACATCTTATTCATAACTTCTATCTATCCATCTATTTTTGGGTGATATACACATTTGAATTGTAGCTTAGTACCCATATTCTTCCACAAAGTTCTTCAAAAAAGACTTAGAAATTTTGTGTTCTTATCTGAAGTAATAGTTATTGGAACACCATGCAATCTCATAATATCCATAAAAAATAATTCTACATCTCTAGTGGCGTCATTAGTTTTCATACATAAAACTAATGAATCATCTTAAAAAAATTGTTTATAATAACAAAAATTAAATCATTACCTCTCTGTGTGTTTGGCAATCCCAAGACAAAGTCCATACTCAAATATGTCCATCATCCTCTTTAAACTGGTAATGGAACATATAATTTAGTATTTTGTGCATGTTTTTTAGCCAATATATATATTATGCACCTTGAAACATACCTTGTCATATCTCTCTTCATCTTTGGCAAAATATACTTTTCCTCCACCAAATCTATTGTCTTTGTCTTACCAAAATGTTCAGCTAAACCACCACTATGTAATTTTCTTATTATATTGTCTTGTACAGACCCAATTTAAATTCATAATTATTTTCCTTTGAAGAGATAACCTTCTTGTATAACATACTCATTTTGAATAATATTTGTCCTACCTATTAATAGATTCTTGCACTGTACAACTATCTTGCCAAAATATGGATCAATATCATATAATTGTTTGATAGTTTCAAATATAATTACTTCACTCACCATAGTAGTCAATAACTCTACCCTCCTACTCAATGCATCAACTACCTGATTTTGTTTTCATAATTTATACTTCAACACAAAAGTATAGCCCTACAAAAAAAAATCACTTTGCATGCCTACTATTCAACTTCTTTTGTATATTCACATACTTCAAAGCCTCATAATTTGTAAATAGTATAAACTCCTTATGCACCAAGTATTACCTCCAATGTCTTAATGCTTATACAATTTCATAAATTTCAACATCATAAGTAGAATACTTTGTTCTTACCTCATTCAATTTTTCACTAAAATATGTTATGGCTTTCCTTCTTAACTCAACATAGCACCAATTTCTATAATTAAATCATCACAATCAACCTTAAACACTTTATTAAAATCTAATAATGTTAAAATTAGTCTTTCTGTAATCTTCTTCTTCAAAAATACAAAGCTTTTTGTGGTTACTCTAGTTCATGTAAATTCCTTCTCTCTCATGCAATCAATTATTAGTGCCACAATACTACTAATTTTTTTAATAATTGTTTTATAAAAATTCGCTAAACCATGGAAACTTATTACATCTATAATAATTTTTGTAATAGGCCATTCAACAATCACCTTTATCTTTATTTCATCTATTTTAATATCATCTGCTAAAACTACAAATTCTAAAAATACCAAACTATTTTGTATAAACCAGCACTTCTTCAAAATTGCATACAACTTCTCTTTCCTTAAAAAATATATTACCATTATCAAATGATGTAAGTGTTCTTCTTTAGTCTTACTGAATATCAAAATATCATCAAAATAAATAACCACAAACTTACCAATATATTCTTTTAGCACTGTATTCATCACCCTCATAATGTGCTAGGTGTATTAGATAATCTGAATAGCATCACCATCTATTCATATAAGCCATCCCTGTTTTTTAATGCAATTTTTCACTCATCTCCTTCACAAATCAGAATCTGATAATACCCACTCCTTATATCATTATTGGTAAAATATTTTTCCCTTGCAAGCATATCCATTATATCATCTAAATGAGCTACAAAAAACCTATATTTTATTGTAATTTTTGAAATTACTCTATTATCCACACACATTATTCATACTTCATCTTTCTTTAGAGATAGTAAATATGGTATTACACATGTACTCATACTCTCCCTTATCACATTCTTCCTTAAAAATTTAGTAACTTATTTATTTAAGTCTACATATTATGTTGACTTCATCCTATAAGTTACTTGATTAGGTAGAATTGATCCTGGAATCAAATCAATGTGATGTTTTATATCTCTTTTCTATGGTGAATTATCTGGTAACTTGTTAAGCATAACATCTACATATTTTTTCAGCACTCTTGCTACTTCTATTAGTATTGGCACCATTTCTATTTTTTCATTCTCTATTACTAGTGCATAATAACAACCTGCTACCTTCAAATCTTAGATAAAATTTGTAATATAGAGCATGCTTTATGTCTTCTATTCCTCTTTAAGAGGTAACAAAAATACCTTTGTACCACCTTTTAAAAAAGTGTATATGTTCTTTGATCTATCATGAACTACTTTCCTATCAAATTGCCATGGTCTCTCCAATGACATATGACATGCATCCATCGGAATAACAACACACCGTGTTTTATTATTATAACTTTTTCCTATATAAAACTTTATTAAGCACCTTTTATCTATTGTAACTTCATTCCCTTTATTAAATGATGAAATCTGATAAAGATTAGTATGCTTTTCACATTACATATTTAATTTTTCAATCATTTTTTAAGAAACCATATTTTTAAAACTATCACCATCCATAATTATTTTGCGTATCTTTCCATCTGAAGTACATCTTGTTCAAAAAATATTTGATCACAACCATGCATCACCACCTTTGTTATTCTGCACTTTATCCTTCTTTAGATCGATTATGGTTCTTCTCATCATGATATTCTCTCCAACATTAGTTGGTACAAATTTAGTATTTTACTCTTCTATTTTAGACTCAACAATATTTACTTTTGGGTCACCTTCTTTCCTCCTTGATCTTGATAGTGTGGATACTCAAATGATCTATGCCCTTCTTCTCCACATCTATAATAAACATAAGATCTACATTGATTTAAAAACCATCCTCTAGTACCACCATAGCTTCATTCTCTCTAAAATCCTCTTCCTCTTTATTGGTATTGAAACCCTTGCCTATTATCATCTTGCCTTTCTACACCACGTGATGATTCATATTTATTAACATTAAAGCCACCTCTAGTAGTATTAAACCCACCTCATCCTCTTATTGGAGGGGATCTACCTCTTTTTGGACCAATGGACGTCCTTTTAAAATTCTATCTATTTTTATTTTTCTTCTACCTTTAAAGCTAATTGATAAGCCTCCTTCATGTTAAGTATTATATGCATATTTATTTCATCTTGAATAGAAAATTTTAAACCATTTACATAATTTGTAGCCATCTTCTCTTATATTTCATCATTCTCCACTCATATAGAAGGCTTATAAAATTTATTTTTATACTATTATATATTGTGATCTTTTTGCCTCAAATTCTTAAATCTTTTGTATAAGGTTTGTTCATAATCCACAGGAAGAAATTTTTCCCTCAGCTTCCTCTCCATATTTTTTCATGAATTAATCTTCTCTTTACATTTTATCTATCTCTTTTTTTCCAGGTGATCACACCAAATCATTACATGAACTTTCAATTTCATGCATGCAAACTTTACCTTCTTGTCTTCTCTCATAGTCTTCCACTCGAAGAACTTCTCCATACTATTCATCCAATCTATCAACTCCTCTAGTTTTATACCACCTCCATAATCTAGAACATCAAATTTGATTCTTTCATTTCTTCCTTCTAAACCCAACCCATCCTCTCTTCCATCGATGGTGGTTACTCTTCTTGTTCTTCATCTTGCTAAACTTCATCATGATTTGTATCTTCCTCATCACCACCCTATCTTCTTTGTTGATTGGTGATAACCTCTGTTAATTGTTAAACTTGCCTCTATAGCTATTTTATAGTGCAGTTTATCTGCATAACATCTCCTCATCCTATTGCCATTCTTTAGTCCTCTAAGATTCAAACTTGCTCTAATACTAGATAATGAACCCAAAAACTAACAAGACAAATAAAATTACCAATAGGCTAAGATATTGAATAATAACTTGTATTGATTCATATTGAATGATTTTAAATAATTATAAATCTAAAGCATGCTTAAATAATCCTCAACATACAAATTAGAGTTGACATGCAAAAATTAAAAAAAATGAAAAAAAAAAATCTAAAAATGTCTATTTTTAGTAGTCACTATTTATAGTAAGTTTCGCATGCAAGCGCATGACTCTAATTTTTTTTAAATAATATAAATACTAAAATTAGCCTATGGAATGAAATTCAACTGAAGTTGACTTTCGGTTCTAAATATATACAATTTCTAAAAATAGAAAAATCTTAAAAAAAATCATTAAACGTTAATTTTAGACTCTCAAATGATCACATTTGGCCTCCAAAAAATATGAAAATCAAATCTAAGTGGATGGAGAGGCTTAGGGTAGAATCAAACTTTTTAATATGATCATTTTTGCATGTGGAAGAGCTAAAACAGAGTTATGGCCTCTAGAAGGTTGGCCTATTTTTTTCTGCATCACAAATGAGATTAATTGAGGCCAAAATTAACTTTGTAATTTTGTTTACAAGGATTGATTAGTTTGAATTATGTCCCTGATTAACAAAATTAGTCAATTGGTTTAATAATTTATTTGATTAAGATTAACCAAGCCCTAATTCATACTAGTTGGTTGAAATCATGTATGAAATATTTATTTAGCCCCAATTACAAATACTTGAACTAATTAATGGATTGTCACCAAATTGACCTACATTACTCGAATCACACTATGTCAGTCCTTGATTTGACCTAAACTACCCCAATATTGAGACAAAAATGTGTCACAAAACATCTACATTTCTCTATATTGTAAGTTATTTTCTTTGTGTCAAATTTAAGATTTAAAATAAATAATAACATGAAATGCTGACATGAAGGGGTGGTTGGGTCGTGAAGGTCAACAATCCTACATATATATGCCCCAAAGTGTCTGTATTTGCCTTGATCACAAGTAGTTTGACGTTTTCAATATTTTTACTGCTTGTAAGAAAACTAATCACATATAATATCGACATAAAAAAATGATTGGGTATGTTTAGATCACCAAATAAACCTAAACTTCTTTAATCACAAGCAGTTAAACCATAATATAAATTAAATTGAACAAATACAAATAATTAAATTTATATTATTACATCTATATTATTATATTTTAAATATATTATATTAAATATAATAAATTAAGCCCACTTTATATATTTTGAAATTAGTTTCAAAACTCTAAATTTTAGAATTCAAATTCAAGATTTTAATATTCGATGTAACTTTTACATCTAATGATTATTTTTAAAAGTTTTAGAGCCTTCTATATTTATTATAAATATTTGTAAGAGTTGTAAGTGTACAAAAATTCATTTTATGAACATTAGATCTCTAACAAATAGATTTTAAAACTCAAAATCTCAAATCTTTTATCAAAGAGAAATGTTCAAAGGATACCTAAACATTTATGACCGATTCCAACAACATTAAAGAGGTCCATCAATACCATCCCATATGCAATGGGCATGTTCTCATTAAGAAAATATAGTATGAACGCGCACAGTAATGCCCTGGTATGAACAGGTATGGTGCGCCTTTCAAATTTGGAATTGTTACATATGTGCCATTAATATTAGCTGGGCAGGATAGGATACAATGTAAGTGCCCATTTATTCTTTATAAAAAATTAAAAAAATAAATAAAATATATTTATTTTAAAAATAATAAAAACTTAGAATAATATTCTTTCCACAGTGTTCATTTATTTTAAAGAAGACATATATTTATTTAAAGAATAATAAAAAAATAAAATAATATTCTATTCATATATATAATTACTTAAATTGAATGTTTTAAAATATATTTTAAAATATTTAATAATTTAAGTTACATTAATTTTTTATAATTAATATTATAAAATAATAAAATTATATGAATTGCTAATAAATTTAAATCAATCAATTTATAAATACATATATTTACAATTTTTTAAGTTATTTTAAAATTAATTTAAGATTATAAATTTTATTAAGATTAAATATAAATATCTCGAAGGAGTTTCACATTCCATAATGAATTTTAAATATATATTATTACTATTTTGTTGGGAGTAGGTTTTTTTTGGAAAATAATAAAAACCATTAAATTATTATTATATTAATTTAAAAATATAAAAATTAATTAAATAATAATATAAAATTTTAACTAAAATTAATATTTATAAATAATAATAAAAAGTTTTCTAATAATGAAAATAAACATATATTAAATATTAATATTTAAAATTATTTGAAACTTTACTAAATAATAATTAAGGATAACATTCTTGTTTAAGGAAAATTTGAACTATTAAAATTTCTCACATATTTATTATATTTTAAATAAGATACAATACAAAAAAATAAATTTATGATATCTTAAAGAATAAAAGAACATCTAAATATTTATTATTTAATCTTTTATTTTATTTTCCATATTTTTTTTTATAATGATCCAAAATTATCATATAAAATTAGAATAACAAAAAAAAAAAAAAAAAAAATGAATAAAATGATAAGAAAAAATAAAATATTAAAAATAACAGATTATTAAAAAAATACAAGTAACTAAAATTAAGTCATTAAAACTAACATTTTATTTAAAAATAGTAATAAATACTGAAATAAAGGGTAACCTTGTAACTTAGATTTTTATTATTATTTATTTTTTTCTTTTTTGGGGTCCATAAACTCTGATATGATAAACCATGAGAGCCGTCTATCACATTTCTAAACAAAAATGTAGTTATTGAGAAGCACTTCTCTTAAATAAAAGGTAACTAGACATACAAAAATTGAGAGGCTAGGATAGCCTTTTTAAGGAAGAAAGCTAAATTATTCTTGGACTTGTGCAATTCTTGTTTACCAATTTTAAAGATGGAGTGGTGAACCTGCCATTAATCAACATGTGGGCTATGGTTCTGTAAGCGGAATCTGTAAGATGAATACCATCCCAGTTAAAATATTGTTTTGGGTTTGGACACAAGGTAGCATTCACATTGCAACTCAAAGGTGGAGAATAGTTGTACTTTCCACCTTTCCCACAACAAACCCTGAAAATATCTTTCTGCAAACCTGCCACATCAAACATACAAAACTCCCAATTTATATTCACAGCGTGATCCAGACCATCAATATGATTTGAGAATATTTTTTTTGAATCAACTCAGAGCATTCAAAAAAAAATCCAAAGTTCTATATGACTTACCATATTTCTTGGGATTTCTTAAAATTCTCATTGCTGCCAAATAATTATCTGCATATACAATTGAGACATCTTGATGGTCTTTTTGCACATCTTGTAACATAATCTTCAAAAGATGGTTGTTATCTTGAGAAAAATTGTTGAACTTTATTAAACACCCAATATCGTCAATGTCAGATAGAGAATTAGTTCGGTGTGTTGCTAGATAGGAAGGCGAACACCCAATGGGAAAATTTCCTGGAACCAGAAACTTCTTTCCTTTTTCTTGAATCAATGTCTGCCCAACATAAAACATATAATTTGAAAACATATATACAGTAATAAAACTTGAAAACGAAGAAGAAAAAAAAAAAAAAAAATCAACCAACCTCAAGGGCGGCTCTAATATTTTGGATGATTGAAGGCACAAGAGTTTTCACTTCCTCCATGGGCACCCCCACTCCAAAAGGGTAATTCAAATCATTTCCACCAATCTCTCCCAAGACAAATAACGAATTTTCAAAATGCTCCTCACAATCTAGCACAATAATACCATGGAACATTGGAGTTTAAAAAAAAACATTGTTACACCCCACTATCAATAATTACATCCATATGTTCACTGCAATAATATTAACTGGTACCCACCAACCTACCTTCCATGCGAGAACAGTACATCTTCTTAAAATCTTTGAACCACCCAATTTGAGTATTTAGGCTCAAATTTGTGAAGATAGGGATATTTCTGTTTTCAAAGATTGAGGCATCCAGGGCTGTGGCTCCAGCTACAGCAAAAATTTACACCAGAGCTGTAGTCTGCAGACTTGTTTAAATATGGAGGCAAAAATGGCAGCCCAAATGCTTTCGCTGAACACACAAAAACAAGCACACCAGTAT
This sequence comes from Torreya grandis, assembly GCA_037957365.1. Classification (NCBI taxonomy): domain Eukaryota; kingdom Viridiplantae; phylum Streptophyta; class Pinopsida; order Cupressales; family Taxaceae; genus Torreya; species Torreya grandis. The sequence continues at coordinate 66,390 of JARHVA010001512.1, read as the reverse complement.
TAAAAACATAATAATAACCTTAGCAAACTAGAATGCTAAATCCTTTTTTGGGGCAATAATTTTCCATCATTTCTATCAAACACTTGAAGTGAAAATTATCAAAGAGTGTCACTTGATTACTAAAATGATTAGAGCATTGGAAGCATACCAATAAAATCAATGACAAGTCTACCATTAGAGCAACGGCCTGTGGGCTTGTTGAAATAGGTCTCTCCATACGGAAGCTCTTTGATTGTGCTAAAAAGGCTTGGAATACCAGAGAGAGCAAAGTTTCCTGGATCAGCTAATGAGTCTCCAAACTGATAGATTGATCTGTAACAGTTGCCCTGCGCATGAACTAAATGCACATTTCCCAGTAAGGTGAGAAGTGAAAACAATGCAATAAGCTTCCTCGTGATGCTACTGAAGTCCATATCTACAACATGATTAAGAGATGTGGGTGGGTCTCGATTTATAGAAGTCGTAGTTGTTGGGCATTACTTTGCTGGAAAGATTTTGTGGTTGCGAATCGGTCATTGCCTGATTTTTCTATATCCAAACAATCCGGTCGAGTTGTATTCTGGTAGAATCCTAGAGCTTTAAGTAATTGCAGTAATAAATATGGATAGAAAATCGAATGAATTTTTTGATGTTTATACAATAAAAATTGATATTCTATACGTAATCACAGCCGTTCTTTGGATTTTGATGTCTGTTGAATAGTTCTTAAAAGAGCATACTTATTAAATAAATTTAGTAGGCCTCCACTTGTAATATGAAGGACGGTAAAGCGTATTTAGACCAAGCATGTTATACATTTACATATCTCTATCGATAAGGAATTTATGGCTTTACAATCCCTGAGCTTAGAAGAAGAATTGTTGTGCATCATTATGTTGGATTGACGCATGTAATTGACATGTTCTACAATTTAAATGAAGGGTTAATTCGTTATTAAAAAAACTTAATATAATATATTAAGGAGAAATGTTGTACATCATTATCCCTGATTGACGCATGTAATTGACATGCTCTACAATTTAAACTAATGGTTAATTCCTTATTTAAAAAACTTAATACATTATATATATACAGGTTAATAATTAGAAGACAATGAGATTATATGGCCTATTAACTATACTTTGTGAGTAATTATTTGTTTATAACTTTTTCATTTATAATATATATTGATTAATGATTATTTTATATAAATTGTATAATTACCTATCCAAACAAAATACGATTCCTGTGCTTTGCTAGTTTTTCATCGTATCCCCTCTTTCTAATATCTCGGCCTCTCTCACCCTTGTCTTATCTGACGTCTCTCCATCATCTTGTTTCTAGTTTATAATCACGAGACAATAGTCGCGAGACAATGGAACCCTATGTTTTTTTAAATATTCTTTTTTAGTAGTATTTTTTTAATGATCTTTAACTTCATAATATATATTGATTAATAATCATAAGTTAATGTGTTTAAGAAGCACACAAGCACCTTTTATTATATTATAAAGAAAAAGAAAAATGAATATCTAAACATTTAAATATATTTTATAAACATCTAAAATGGACTTAAAAAAAGGTCATAAAAATTAAAGTGTTTTTAATTTTGAGTTTTCTATTAGATTTAGGTTTGAATGCTTATCAATATTTGGATTTTTAAAAAAAAAAAAAAGTATTATAGCTGTCTGAAATATCTCAAAATAAGTATTGCCCTAATTTTTATAATTTATATTGAAGAATTCCAATTCAAATTTATATTAAAAATAATATAAAAATACATTTACAAGAGATTTTATTAATTTATTATTATATATAATATTGAATATTTTATAAAAATATTTAATATTTAATATAATATTGTATAATTTATATATTTGATAATACATGTCAAGTATGAAGCATATTTATTAGTTACATGTATGTTCCCTTGAAATCCATTACAATTTATATACTTTATGTATTGCATGTCATTTGTACTTCACTCAAAATTCATGATTACTAACCCCCTCTCGCATATTGTATATGATATGCTAAGTGACACTAATATTATATTTTTAGTAGCAGTGATATAAGAAAATGAGTTTGTGTATTTCTTCATATAGCATAGCAATGAGTTCTGTATGGAGGAGATGTTTGATTTCATAGCAAGCTTGAGAAATTGTAACGTGGTGCAGAAGGGCAAGGTCATAGAAAATATGCAAGCAACAAAAGATTTCAAGGTTAACTAAGTGGTGATGGTGAGAAGAAATGGTAGGTTAGATTGCACGATATATATTACATATTATATTTTATATATTACAATACATAAATAATACTTACATAAAATATCATATGTGAAATTATATTAAGTTTTAAATTTATATTATTATATATTATATTAAAAAATAATATAAATATATTATAATTAATAATATATTATTCGTAGTATTATATATATATATATATATATATATATATATATAGAGAGAGAGAGAGAGAGAGAGGGGGGGGGGGGGGGGGGAAGGTAGTAATATTATTACATATATTAAATATAATAGATTTATATTATTATTATTTAGATAACATTAAAATATCATGATTTGAAAGGCTCCAGAACCTTGTACGAAGAAGAAAAAGATAATACATTAAAGTTCACTAGTAACACTTGTACCAATGCTAAACCATGGAGCCAACTACAAACTCACTATCAAGCCAAAAACCAAGCCCTAATTGCAAACATTCAACTAACAATTAGAAAAAAAAGCTTTTGTCTTCAGTTCCCAACCCAACATCACTTAGGTTGTCAAGAACAAAAAATAAACTACAATAGGGCACCCTAATAGGAGACTAAACCCCTCCCCCATTGTCTCCTTTTTGTCAGATCGAAATCTCATGCTAATTGAATTTTGGACCAGTAGACTTATTCCTTTTTTTTTCTTTCAAACTTCATTCCAATTTATTTTTTCTCATGAAATTTCTATTTCTAAAAAGATAAAGATGTCAATTTCAAATGAATTAATGAGATTCAATTTTTCAATTAAAACATTGGCCAATTACCTTTTGGTTTGACGACATTTAATTTTTCACTAGTTCTTGACTACACATACCTCTCAATTAGATTCATGGGAACCTCACAGGTTGCTATTTTGTTTACTCATGATTTAAAGATATAATTATAAGGTAATTATATATTTGTCCATTATTACCTCCAAAATAATATTATTGATGTGAGTTTTTAGTTTTCCATTATATCCCCTCTTTCTATCTCTCACCCTTCTCTTTTACGTCTTTCTATGACCTTTAACTTACTTTTATATATATATATATATATATATATATATATATATGGAATTCAAGAAGAATATAAGCACCTTTTAACATTTGTTATAAATATAAGTAAAAATTAATATTTAAACAGAGAAATCTACTTAATATTTTAATAAATATTTATAATAGACTTTAAAAATTTTAATAAAAAATAATCTCATCTATATTTGTATACTTTTTCCAAGCACTATGTTACCATGACATATCTTGTATTATGCACTACCTTGGCTCTTATAGCTTCTTTTGTGGATGCTACAATTGTTATAGCTTCAATTATGTATGTGTAGATCTGGGCCTTTGGATAGGATATCCAATCCGTTTTGCATTTTCAATCCTAAAGGCACATGTTCAAAAATTTAACACCCTACTAATAAAAGGGTATGAGAGTTATAATACATATTACTATTTTAAAAATGCAATTGTCTGGAAGATAATTTTTTTTTCGAAAAGATTGAATGGTACAAATACAAGTGTTTGGAAGTTGAACATGTATAAGTAGTTATATTTCTAGTATAAGTTTATTATAATAAATATAATAAATTAGGGTTATTTTGAATTTAATTTTAAAATTTTAGGTTTTATTATTTAAGATATAATTTTTTAATTTTTTTTTTAATATTGATTTTTTTTTTTAAAAGATTTTAGTATAGAACCTAAAGCTTTTAGGATGTAAATTTTATATCTAATAGTTAATTTTTAAATTTTGGGTTTTATATATTAATTTTAAATATTTGTAGAAGTTTTTAATATGAAAAAAAATAATATATAAACATTGTATCTTTGAAGATACCTCTGGTAAGTGGGGTAGCTTTGGTATTCGTAGATTCAGTCAAATTATTAGGATTCCTTCCACTAATCCCCAAGGCATTGTTATATCTGACGATTCTAATTTTTTTGAAGATACTTCTGGGAAAGATGTTGATGAAATCCCGTTTGAGTTGGAACATGAGGTAGAATGAACGAGCTACTTTCCTGAGATGAATGAACCCTACTCGGAGGAGATGGATGATGAAGTTGTGGAATTCCATAGTGAGAAGAAGGAAAGTAACTACTCACTATGCACCAAGATGGTGGAAGAGCTCGAGGTGATCAAGACCAAGATGGACAAAATGCACAAAAAATGGAGAATTATGGTAGAATATGCTGCCAAGGCTCTTATTCATGCAGCTTCAGTGTTTGTTGTGGTGAAAGACTTTGACAACAAGATCAAAAATGTTGGAGTGGATAGTCTTGGTAATTATAAAGGAATTCTTGAATTCTTGGTTAAATATAGGACGACTGGTAGTCCCTAGTCTGTTTTGTGTCCTGTTACTTTACTATATATTATGTTTACTATTATAATACTGTGTGTATTCAGTTAATGTGTTGTTTTTGTCTCATCTAAATTTTTTTCACCCGTATGATGGTTTTGTACAGGACCTAGGACGCTCTTCTCCTACTTTTTTAATCAAAAATATTGTATCTTTGAAAAATAATAAAAATTACACATTCATATACATATCAATTAAATGCACCTTAATTAACTATTAATACTCAATCGAATTGATTATATCCCATTCCATACTTTATTATCCCCTTGATTTTTTCAATCAGGGGTGTAATAAAAGGAAAAAATAGTTTGACCCCAAACATCAATATAAACATAAAGTTTTATATATCATATCAAATTTACAAACAAATGCGTATAAGCAGGTCGAATAATGGTGGAGCACTTGGACAACTATAGATATTTACAAGTTAATTGATACGAGATCTATCTATATTCACCCCACTTAATAACACCTATCGACGTAAATATTGACTAAGTATACGCTTGCCAAGACATTTCATTTCTCTATTTAATAAAGAGGTAACTTCATATTGATGGCGATACACGAACTTTTTTAACAAACAAATTTAAAAAATCTAAATCCCACATCTTTTTTCACAAATAAATGTTAAAAGAATACCTAAACATTTCAAAGAACGATTCCAACCCCATTAAAAAAATACAGTCAGTCCCATCCTATATTCAATAGGCATGTCCTCATTAAGAAAATACAGTAGGAACGCCCACATGGAGGGTATGGTGCGCCTTCAAATCTTGACTTTTTGCATTTATGCTCCTCCTGCAATTCTTGTTTTCCAATTTTAAAGATGGAGTGGTGAACCTGTCATTAATCAACATGTGGGCTATGTCTCTGTAACTGGTATCTGCATGATGAATACCATTCCAGTTAAAAGATTGTTTTGGGTTAGGACACAAGGTAGCATTAGATTGCAACGCAAAGGCGGAGAATACTTGTACTTTCCACCTTTTGCACAACAAACCCTGAAAATATCCTGCTGCAATCATGCACCATCAAACATCCAATATTCCCAATTAATATTGACAACATGATCCAAATCGTCATTTTTTTGAAACATAACAGGGTATTTAAAAACATACAAAGTTCTATACGATTTACCGTATTTCTTGGGATTTCTTATGCTTCTCATCGTGGCCAAATAATTATCTGCATATACAATTGAGACATCTGGATGGTCTCTTTGCGCATCTTGTAACATAATCCTCAGATGATGGTTATTATACTGATAAAATTCGTTGAACTTCACTAAACACCCAATAAGTTGAACACCCAATGAGAATATTTTCTGGAACCAGTAATTTTATCCCATTTTCTTGTCTAGCCAACATAAAACATATGACCAACATATATTAGTCATGCAAGTAAAATAATTTTTTTAGGCGTGGATTTATATATAATGACAGATTGAGTTATGATTTGTTCAATAATATTATTTTGTAATTTTTTTGTAATTATATATTTTTTGTTTGATATAATGTGAAGGATTTTAATAGTAAAAAAGAGGCTATTGTTTATATTGCTTATATCTATTTTTAAAAATTATTATAGATTAATTGAATCTTGAAATTATGAAGTTGATGAGTAAAAACATAAAATAATATATTCCCTTTGATTGTTCATAGTTAATATAAATTATTATTAATTCACAGTTGTTTTAAAGGTGTAGGTTATGTTGGAAGTGATATAATTTTTTGTTTCGGTAAAGTGGGTTTTGTAAAATGAAGGAGCGTAAATTCATAGTTGTACTTCATTCAAAACTCATGACCAATGATCTTATCTCACCTTTTATATATGATGGGTTAAGAAATAATACTCTCATATTTTTAATGGAGTGAAGGTGAAAAATGAGGTTGTCTATTTATTCATATGACATGGTAATGCATTATGTGAGGAGGAGACATTTCATTTCATGATGAGCTTGACCGATGATGAAGATGTGAGGAAGGGAAAGGTTATAAAGGGCATGCAAGTGATAAAAGATTTTAAGGTAAGCTAGGTGGTGATGGTGAGGGGAATTGACAATATATTTCCAAGGATATCATACATTAGACTTGGACTCAAAGTAGATAGTGGATTTGCATGAACTACACCCATTGTAAAATGGTCTACAACTTATAAGTAGTCAGAATATTTGATTGACCATTTTTTATTGACAATGGTGGATAAAGACATCATGAGAGTTGATTTGACTATGGTATGGATCCACATTTGTTGTGTGGCTCAAATTAACTTTACAATACCATTGACATGAGGACAAAACATGTATACATATGTATGTATGTATGTATGTATGTATGTATGTATTGAGAAATATCATTTTTGAGGCACCTAGATGATTTTAGGTTTGTGAAATAAATGGAATGGTACAGTTGCTTCGAGAACAATAGCTCTTGATGACATTTACATAAATTTATATAAGATATATACACTAGTATTTAACTATAATTGTATTACAATTTTAATAATTACATAATATTAATAAAATATAACTGTAAACAAATAATATATTAAAATTTAGATATAAATATTACATTATATTATAATATGTTATTAAATATATGCCTATATACATATTTAATATTATTATAATATATATTAATATTAATTGTAAAAATAATATTATTAATATATAATTATTAAATTATTATTATATTATTAGTATAATAATCTTACTATTAATATTATTGATAATAAGAATACTGACTATACTTACGAGCAAAGGACATTAAAAGAGAATGAAGGCGAGTGAATGAAGTCAATGAAGAGCGAAGGAGAAAGGGTAAAAAAGAGAAGAATAGAGAGGGTGAGAGAAAACAAATAAATGATGTTGAGTAATATCATAAAACTTGGGCTTGAGGAAATAGACCTAAATGTTAGGCAAGGAGAAAGTTTGGGTGATGGGTCATAGAGAATAAAAAGATTGGATGAAGAGTCTAGTGATGCAAGAAAAGTTAATAGGGATGAACTACATCTATTTTAAATTGACCTAAGTAATGAAATAAATTCAAAGGAATTCAACTACTTTACCACCTTAATTCTAATTTAAAACATATTAGGGAAAGGTGATGGAAGCCCATGAGTGCAAGGATGGTGAAAGATAAAATGGGCAAGTCATCTATCCTTTTCAACTTGATAAACTAGTGAAAGTAAGTTTGGGGTAATCAAAAAAGCTAGATGGAGTCTCTGATCTTCTTCTATAGCCTTGGATCCCTCAATGTGATGGCCTAAATACAATGAAGGAACTACCACATAGATGGATCAACTTACCATAACCAACATGCAAAAATTTAGTGTGTGTTGGTGCTTCGGGCCCCACCATCTCCAATGGATTTGAAAAGTTCTTAACATACATTCTATGTTACTGCATCATCTACACCAAACCACCCCATGCAAATTATTACATTCTGATTCCTTGCTAAGCCAACTTAGTTGATTATCCATGTATTTTCTATAGTTGATATCTTGATTTGATTATCACTAGCTAAGTTATAAGTCATATGTTGTTATGGGGTAGTTGTATGTTGCTTATATTTTATTATTTTATTGCTACAATCTAGCTATAATGTATATTCCTTACATTGTGACCATGTTGACTTGTTATTTCAACATTATTTTATGATGTATATATATCATGATGTTATGGACTAACTTCTTGTTTGTTGTGAGTTGGATGAAATGAGAGATTCATCACTAAGAGCATGATGGAGGGAGAACATCATTAGAGAGGGTGATATAGATGGAGATGTTAGAGGCTGATAGAGAAAATAGCTAGAACCCTACACACATCACCTTAGTAATAAATGTTAGATGCATAGTGGATTGTGTTGGCCTTTCAATTTTGACTAAGGATTTGTTTCAGTTTTGACAAGTAGCACAAAGGGACCATTGTCTATTTTCATGCAAGTACTGTCACAATGCAAGATAACTATGGCATGGGAGGACCATGGCACAAGTTTAGTATCATGGAAGTTTAAGAATGCAAAAGGATAATGGTGTGAAAGGACCAGCATGAGTATACCTAGTCAAGATAATGTGATATGAGGAGCCTAAGAACAAAATAACTAGAACATGAAGCGAATGACTAGGGGAGCACATGGGAAGTGGAGCACGAGGAACATGGGAGTAGTTTAAAGAATAAATGAAAATAGGATACTTCAACCCCACCGATCGAAAGCCTTGAAAATCTTGCAAGGAATAAAACACTTGGAAAATGAATGCATAAGAGTAGGCATCTAGGGGTGCAGAGGCCTGAGTCTATAGGAAAAATTAATTGTAAAAGCATGACTTAGTTTGTTAGGAGTTCATGTGCCATATGTCCAGCTTGAGTTGGGAATTTTACACTTGGATAGGGAAAAATAAGTATAAAAACCCTTTTTGTAAGCATTTTTTAAGGGGGAATGGAAGAAGGAACCTTTGATGAGATAAGAAGTATGGTGTTGCAATCAAAAATTACTTAATGAGAATTCAATCTTTATCATATGGTATTTTGAGCAATGGATTGTGAATTATGTTGAATATTGAAATTTGTTAAGTAATTAAAAGTCATGAGCTCTTTATTTTATAATTAGCTAGTAATGGTAGCATAATATGCTAAGAAATAATAGTAGGATATTTATTTGACAAGAAATGAGTAAATACACCACATGTTTCAAAGTCTTTGGGAATCAGTCTTTCACTATACACTTTGGATGAGCACGTGAGACTTATCCCTCACATGATAGAGCCAGTGCACTAGCCTGTTGGGAAGAGGCTTCAATGTCGATGTAAAGAGAGAACCCACCATTTTGTTTTGTTATCAGGACTTGAAGTAGTTGGAGCACAAGCATAGGAAATGTTTGAGCACATTACATTAGAAAACATTGAAGAATAGGTTACCAATGTCGAAGATAATTTTGTGGTTTCATATCTTGAGCCTGGAATCTCTACATTATAGTGGGTAGAACAAAACATCTACAGTTCCTTGCATGAAACTTTATTTTTTGAGGTCCTTATTCTTTTACATTCTTGGATCTTATCATATGCTCAAGGATGATTTAAAAACCTTGGAAGAAGATAGTCATGGACCAACTGAAAGTTTCTTAGATGTGAGCAGTCGATTACTAGTGGAATGACATTCAAAATAGTTACATCCTAGAATATGTTGTGACCATATATTTTTGTCCTAAGGAGGCAAAGTTCAATTTTATATGAGGACCAAGGGGATAATATCCTTCACTATTTCCTTCTGAGATTGAAAAGCTAATTATTGATCTTGGGTTGGAAAAACTACCCATCAAAAGCTAAAATATCATGTGCATGCGCTACACATTTAGAGGGGAGACTACTAGTTGGTTTAGGATTGTGGTTTCAACATGGTAACAAGCTAATGAGTTTTATGAAAATGGAAGTATGATGAATCCTAACATAGGATTATGGGATTTACTAGCATGGGAAGAGATTTGGATCACTCAAGGAGCATTGTGAAGAGCCTCAAGGAACCAGATGCACATGAGGAATCCATCACTTATGGGCTACAACATTGACTACTATTATCTTGTAGAGAAATAGACTGGATCACTAGAGATGAACCTAGTATGAGTCAACTAGGCTCTCCCACCATAGTGCATGCTCATTCCTTTGAGTCTTATAGGGTACATATAAGGAATTGGGATACAGATAATATAAATTTAGAAGTTGAACTGATAAGAGAAACTGAGACTAGGCCATTAGGCAATAACTTAGAATCTAGATCTTTTTCTTTTCAAGAGAAGTCCATTCCATGGCATAGCTTAGAATGCCTGGAGGATCTGGCTAAGGCCAAAATACAATCCCCAATATAGAAAATCAACCCTCCACCATGCCTTTCCCCATGGGTACTGCTATTGGAGGCACTAGAGGAGGATTAGGAGGTACTAGAGGAAGCAAACACGTCTAGGAATAGGAGTTGGATCTTCTCAATAATCATTTGTTCAACCACTAGGGTTTATTATGAATTGACATTGCACCTACATGAGTACCAAGGGGTGGAAAATGAGGATGAACATGTTCATAAGTGTGAACTAATTTGGAAGGCATGTGGCATCACATCCTCTAAGTGAAAGGCAACACAGGTTACAACCACCCTCTTAGAACGTGCACATAAATGGTATCAAAAATTCCACCTTCAACAAGTATTGGTCAACTATGACCAACTCAAAGAAGTGTTTATACAATAATTTGATATTCTTGAGTTTGAGAAGTAGAGTATAGCAGTGCTGAAAGACATAAAGTAGGGACTTATAGAGAGCATACAAGAATATGATGCTTGGTTCAAGACCTTGCTTTCTAAGCTATCCTTTGAAATCAATCCTGCTCAACATTTACAATGGTTCATAAGAGGATTATTGTTACCTTTTTGATGGACCTTGCCATATATAACTTTTACCAATGTGTTTGAGGCTCTAGAGGTTGCCCTACATGCTGAAGCAATCAAAGTTATGGATACTAGGATTAGTCCCTTTATAGAGGCACAAATAACATCCATGGCTTCTCATCTTGAATTTTTTTTGGAAAATAATGCACATGAGACACGTAGTGGTGTTTGGTGTACCGATTATGAAACTAAAGGACACAAAAAACAACTACCCATGTAAGAACATCTTTGCAATCTTGAAGCAAACATACAAGATTTGTCATGACGATCATGATGTTTGTTCCTATCCACTTTTTCAATAGTACATGATCACTAAAGTATCTATGTATTATAAAATTTGTGATTCTTATACTCATGAAACTAGTGATTGCCATCTAATTATTGATATTCATGAGGCTTGAGTGCACGGCATGTGCAAAGCCTCAATCACTAGTTCCTAAGATAATGCTAGATATCATGGGCACAAAAGAGAATGAGGATGAGGTGGTAGGTTTCCACCAAGGACTTGCTATAAGTGTGGTTCTCCAGACCTTTATCAGAGGGATTGCCTAGAATACCCAATGTACGCTTACTACAAAAGGTATCATTAGCTAGAAGAGTGCCCACATTTATATGCAACCATTATAAAGGACCAAAATGAAAAAGGTGAATGTATGATCCATATAGATAAAACAAAATTGTGTGCTCAACTAACCATCCATATTGTAAAACAAGTCAATATTACTACTTAGAATAGGGGCCATACACAATTTACACCCAACCCAGTTGAAAAGGTACATCAAGAAGAACCACACACTAGGAAATACCCTGATGCACTTTAGAAAAAAGATGTTCTTCAAGATATAATGGTGCTTGTGCATGAAATACAAGGCAAAATTCAATACCTTAAGGATAGGGATGCTATACTGTGTGTCATAGTACAAAGGGAAACCAAAACTCTAGTAATATGGGATAATTTCCAAGAACTATGCAAACACATGTTGATGAAGACATCATTTCCCAGCTTATCACCTAGTTTAAAGGTCAAGCTCACCTACCAAATAAAACACACACTTAACTAAGTTGATAAAGTGAAGATTGATATTTAAACCATGCTCGACATCAAGAAAGTCCTAGTTCTACTTCCTTAGAAGATAGAGAAAAATTAGTTAATGTTGTTATCAACGGAAGGATAATCTAGGATATTCTAGTAGATATTGTCACTAAAGTAAATGTTTTCACTAAATATTCTTGATGGAAAATGTCTAGTCTAGCTTTACAACCTTCACCTCATGTCTTGTTAATAGAAAACAAGACTCATGTGTACCCTATTAGAGCCCTTAAAAACACCATTGTTTAAATACTTAGGGTTCCCTTCAAAGCAAATTTTGAGGTTTTGGACTTAGTAGAGGTTGATGATTAACCAACCTTAATGGGAAGGCCCTGGTGCTATGAAAATCATGTAAATTTAACCTTTAAAAAATGATACATTAGCTTGGAAAATATTAATCAACATGTGATAATACCCTTAGACCAAATAGAAGGACCACCCTATATTAAACCCATAAGCGTTGGTGAAGACATCAATAATTTGTATAATGTGACTGAATGACATGATGAATAACATGATCTAACACCAGATGGTATTCTTTGCTAGATGGGCAACTAGTCTATCTCGGATACCACAAGCCATGCCTACAACTGTTGGGCCCATGGTGATTATGATCTGTCTGGAAGATTGTGCAACACCATCAATAGAGATGAAAACATCCCATGCTAACTTCTTAAGCATCACAAATTTGTGCATGTCATGGGTTTATAAATGTGAGGACCATTAGAGGGACCACCTTTGGAGAGAATTAATGAAGCTCCATGGTTCTAAGGACAAATGGAAGTGTGCAAATTTAACCAGTGCCTCGAAGAGTTCTATGGTATCGAAAATGAATGAAGGAGGTCATTAGACCACATTTTTTATGCTACCACCACCAAGTGGTGGAGAATGTATAAAGAACACCTATCGTATTTGGATCAAGTGCAAGATACTCTACATCATATATTTTCACCATGATAATAAGATTAGAGGTTGAATCAACTATAGTGGCATAGAAGCACTTGAACCTCACCTTGAGGCATGTGAAACAATATGTTGAGTTGAGGATACATTTTTAACAAAATACTTATGGGTCCATACGTTCTATGGAACCTTTTGCATGATCTTGGTACATACATGAATAAATAAAGGCACATGGTAACAAGGTTTTGGTGGCTATAAAAGGAAAATATGACATCTATGCTTTCTTACTCTTCACCAAGGATGGACCTATGCCTTACTCTAAAAACCATACGTGAAGCAATAATTGGAGATCTAAGTCTGATGGAAGACTACTTGCATCATATTCATTAGGAACCAAAGGAACCTTTGGGTTTACTCAATGATCCTCTGAGAAAATCAACTCTTTCACTGTTAGTAGTCTCCAATGAAGAGTGTCATGAAGAAATCCATCTGGGAAATTAGAAGCTCATCTTTCAAGTAGATGAAGGAAAAAGATCCACTCCATTTGATTCATTGAGTAACAACTTGCATGTTCCTACAAGTACTAGCTCATGAACTATTCAAGACACCAATTCCCCCATGGAAAATATTTATCATGGTCCCATTAAATCTATTTAACCAAACATTAGCATAGAGCAAGAACTTAAGGTAGTGACCATTGAAAAATTATTAGACTGAGACAAAAAAAATTTGCAACTCTTTGAGATATTGAAAGAGTATCAAGATGTGTTTCCAAAGAACTACAGTAAAATAAAATGGGTTCACCCTTATCTCAATAAGATGAATATAAAACTTATTGATTGCACTCATCTTGTGAAAAAATTCCCTTACTAGATGAACCCTAACCTCTAAGCACATGTGAAAGAAGAGATCAATAACATGATCCACACTTGAGTAATTAGTCTTATTGATGAATCTAAATAGGTGAGTCCTATGTTAATTAGTATCAATAAGTATGGGTGTATTCCTATCTGTGTGGATTATTTTGTTTTGAATGCATCATGTGTCATTTATTCTTTCCTAACACCTTTCACAGAGGAAGTCATAGAAGGTGTTACTAGTTCTGAGATATACTCTTTTACTAATGGGTTATCAGTGTATCAACAAGTCCATATAGCTGAGGAAGACCAATCCAAGACCACATTTGCTATGGAATGGGGCTCTTTTGCCTACACCATCATTCTTTTTCAGGTTGAAAAATGCCCTGATAGTGTTCTCACAAGTAGCAGTGGAGGATTTTAAATATTTTATCCATAAGTTTATCCAAGTATACTAATATGATTGGATGGTACATGCTCTGATCAAGGACCACTATGTAAATTTGAGGCTCATGCTTGAGCACTATCAATTATTATAAATTTCCTTGAATATGAAGAAATTCCTATTATGACACCATTAAGGGTACTCCTTGTGAATACCATTTATGGAGAGGGACTCCTCATGGATCCATCCAAGGTCCCTATCATTCTATGACTTTTAGTGCTAAAATCCCAGCATGAGGTGTATGCATTATTATGACACATAGGATAATATAGGAAATTCATTCAGAGTTATGCCAAGATTGCACTACCCCTGGAAGAACTATTAAAGCATAATGAACAATTTATATGGAATAATTATTGCAAAGTAGCTTTTGAAACTCTAAAGGAAAGACTAATTACTACTTCTATATTGTTATTTTTGGATTGGACAAAACCATTTCATGTCCATGTTGATGCATATAACACAACAGTTGGCATAATACTTGCACAACCAAAAGAGGAAAATTTGGACCATCCCATCTATTTTTCTAGCAAGAAACTCACATTGGCCAAAAGGAACTATACCACCACTAAACACAAAGCCTTGTCTATGATTTATATGCTACAAAAATTTAGACAGTACCTTTTGGCCACACTATTTTTATTTTACACCTACCACAAGGCTTTAAAGTATCTCATTAACAAGCCTATTCTCCATAGAATACTTTGCTAATGGATATTTTTCTTCCAAGAATTATAATTTTTTGTAGTAGTAAAACCTAGGAAAACTAATTATGGACCTGATCATCTATTGCAAATTGAAAATGGAGAACCTCCACATGCTATAAAAGACGACCTCTTGACATACAAATTTTCCAAGTCACTAGGGTACCTGAAGAATTAGAGGATATTGTAACATTTATCAATAATAGTTGTGCACCTAATTCTCTCACTTTACAAAAAAAAACAACTTGCAGTTCACAACACACCCTATCAACTCATAATAGGAGATGTATACAAGATGGACCATGATGAGGTACTATTCCATTGTGTAACGCAACACAAGTTCCTTGAGGTATTATGAGAAGTTCATAAAGGTATTACGAGAGGAAATTATGTTGTGGAATATACTACACGTAAGGTGTTGCTTGTCAGACTCTAGTGGCTAACTTTATTTCAAGATGCAAAGGCATATACAAGGCAATGTGATATCTGTCAGTGCATGGGAAAACCTAATAGAAGAGATGTTATGCCATTATGCCCAATTTCATCTCAAGAACTATTCAAAAAGTGGGCTATAGAATTTTTGGGGCCCATCACTCCTTTAGGATGAAAAACATGTTCATGATACATAATTGTAGTAATAGACTATTTAACATGTTGGGTTGAGGTAACACCAAATAAATACTATACAGTAGCAACTTCTATGTGGTTCATCTGGAAAAAAATTATAACATGATTTTTATATCCTCTAATTTTCACTAATGATCAAGGAACCCACTTCTTGAATGAGACAATTTGAATCATGTTAGCTAAATTCATGATTACGCAGCACAAGATAAAACTATATCACCCACAGGCTAATGGATCAGCAAAATCCTATAAAAAGATCCTTGATACCACTTTGAAAGAAATATGTAATATGGAAAAATCTTATTGGGATGATAGGGTACCTGTAGTACTTTAGGCATACCAGACCACATACAAATGCCTCAAGAAAAACACATCATTTAACCTGGTATATGGAAAGGAAGCAATCATGTCAGTTGAGTTCATAGTTCTATATCTTTGAATAACACGTATAGGAAACCTTAATGGTGATGTATCTTTGAAAGCTCAGCTCAATGAACTCATGAAACTAG
Organism: Torreya grandis; assembly: GCA_037957365.1. Lineage (NCBI taxonomy): Eukaryota > Viridiplantae > Streptophyta > Pinopsida > Cupressales > Taxaceae > Torreya > Torreya grandis. The sequence goes on along the minus strand of JARHVA010001512.1, from coordinate 50,227 downwards.
ATGAGGCTCGGTTCTCTCTCATTGAAATGAAGATGTTGAGAAATGAAAACTGAAAGCATGACATGATCACCATCTAAAGAACAAAATCTTCACCCTAGGTATGAAAGTCTTACACTATGACTCTAAGTTCGCATGGCACCTTAGGAATCTTCGCATTCATTAAGACGGACCATTCATATTCATAGTATCCAATCTACTGGTGCATGCCAACTAAAGCAAATAGATGGTCAATTCTTATCCAGACACTATAATGGGAGTCAGTTTCAGCCATTCTATGATTTTATTTAAGTTTATCATATTTTTCAAATAATGATTGAGGCCATTAGATTAGGATTTTTTGTTTTTAATAAAAAATACTGCCCTTGAGGCACATGACTCATTTTTATTTTAGTCCATTATATGTTTCCATGGAGGACCATGAACCCTTTTAGTATGGGGTAAGATGTGCATATGAATATAAGAAAACATGTGGGCACGTAAGTTTCAAATGTGTAAGATTCATACATGGCACACAAGTGATTAAAGATGCATGAGTCATTTAATAAAATGGAGTCTCATCATTTGAGTGACATCTGGTCTCCATTACTCTAGAAAACTAGGACAATTGTCATCCATTTCCAAGAAAGGCACAGGAAGAAATGGACAATTAATTTGACAAGGGTAGTCATAACAACAAGCGTGTGACTGAAATGATGGGATAAGTTTGTTAAAAAACTAAAGGATTGATGAAATATATGAAGTATAGAGACCATTAGAAGATATGAATTTATGGCCAAAAATGACAAGGAGAGGAAAGAAATTAATGAGGTAGATTGGCTGGAGGACCTACAAATAACCATGTCGAAGCTATTTTATACTTTACCTTACTAAAATATTCAATTGATTAATGAACCAGAGATGAATTCAACCTCATTATGAAATAGAGTGTTTGAGAACTAAACATAGACGTGAAGAGGATGTCCAAGTGGAGAAAAATTATTAAGTGCAGCCACATGTAGAAGTGGGTTGAGGCCATTCGTAGTAAAAAAACATTTGTAGGTTACAACTTCTACCATTATTTTAGTGTGAATATCAAGAGTCGAGGCAAGTTAAATACCACCACATATTAATTTTAGAACATAGGATGGATGAGGGTTAACCTTTAATCACCATGGAGGGTAATGTGATCAAAGAAAAAGGCAAAAAGACTTGAAAAATTATCAGCCATACCGGAAGAGAGAGAGGTGAGTGAAAGAACATGGTTCCTTATAAGAGAGGAACCTTTCGAAGATTGAGAAAAGACACTAAGGAAAGTGTAGCATATGAGAGTTCAGAGTGAGATCATGGAAGAATTCAAGATGGTGAAAAATGGAAAGTAGGTGTAGGCCTCCTCATCACAAACCACTCCACCATCTCCCCCTCGAACCATTTACATAGAAGAGATGCAATACCCTGAATCAGTCTTGCACATGGAACATTGGGTCTCTATGGTGGAAAATATGACTATATTTGACTATAACCACCATCAATTAAGAAATGAGGTGCATTTTCAAAATGATTACTCAGTCCAAACCACCAACACATGAAACTAGGTGGTTTATGACCTGACCATCAAGAACCAACTAGACAAAGCTAGCCTTTTCCAACTATTCAAACTACCATATTTTGGAAAGCCTACTGAGGCAGTTCAGTTCCTCCTCTCACACATTAATGAGGATTACATCAAATTCATAGGGCATAACATGAAGATCAGTGTGGAGAGGGTAAACAAGGTCACATGACTCAAATGCTCAAGGGTCAATTTATTGGATGACTTGGTAGATACAGAGGAAATTTAGCAAACCACCACCATGCATATGTACCAAAAGTAGGGACATGTAATGCACATCACAAACATTCAATATCTCACTCTAAAAGTCACAGTGTGGATCATTTCTACCAAGGTCAGAGGGCTCAACCCATGGAAGGAGGTGGATGAACCACCTTCATATATCAAACTAAGTAGTGTAGGGAGTATAGTAAAATTAGGCATTGTACTTTGACCAAAAGATAATTGAAGATGTAGAGAAGGTGCATACAATACCTAAGTTTAGGTTTCCTTGGGGTGAAATCTTGTTATTATTGGTTTTTCATGAAATTGGCATGCCTAATTATAGTTTAAGATCTCTAAAGCGGCTGCATCTACCCACTCCCAAGTCCCCCGTTGAGTTCTACAAAGCTTTCACCTACCCTCAACACATCACTCCAACATATAAGTTAAAGATGAAGTACCGGTTTAATGGGATGAAGGTGGATTTTAGGAATGAATGGCACATAGAAAATCAAGCAAAATTTTTTGTAAAGTAACATTTCTCCTTGGCACATATTTAGATGAATCCTTCAGGGGAGCTCTTAGCATGGCTTAAGTTGCCATATGCCTTTTCTGCATGCTAATTTATTGATTATATAAATAGAATCTATGATGCATAACACTCAATATACAAGTAGAATGGATCGATGCAGAGTGACACACCCTCGAAAACATTTTTGTGTATCCCATCAAAAAGTCCTATACAAAGAAGGGAGAAACTAACATGACTAGTATTAAGGTCAAGAATATCCTAATTGGGGAATAAGTACACAAACTATTTTATATGTTGCACCCCAACCATTACCCTCTAGATGGGGAACTTAAGGAGAAGATCCCCTAGGTACCAAAGAAAAGGCCAACTGAGCTAAGCACTAGTATTAGTAGGCAATAGGGCCCCCAAATGTGGTAGAGGATGGGGGAAGTACAACCCTCTAGGCCGATTCAATAACCCCATCCAACACCACCACCACCACCTCACACTTCACCATCATCATCCCTATCCCCATCTCATAATTCATCACCTGCATCACCTTCACCTTATAATTTTCCTTCTCATCTAACTCCCCCACCTTCACCTCAAACTTATCCTCATCTAACTCCCCTACCTTTACCTCTAACTTCTCCTCATCCAACTCCCCCACCTTCACCACCATGATTACCTTCACCTCCACCTTATCGAATGACTACCACTAGTTCAACACCTCATCACCCTCTAAGACAAGCAACCCAAAAGGACCCCTCCCATGAGAAAATACATAATTTAGAGTCTGATTTAGATAACTATATGCTTAGTGTGAGAGGACCTAACCATTAATCAAGTGAATACTAGAGGGATTGGAACAGATGGGATGGCTATTAAAAGCCATAAAGAACTTGAATAAGACCTAGTAAAGGGGAAGGGGCTAGCTGAGAGGGAACCAAAACAGAGAGTTCCATCTAATTTATGTGAATGATACTAGTTCAACATAGATGAGTATAAACTCTATCTTTGGAAACATTTCCACCCCATTGATGTGACCAAAGAGACTAGAAGGCAATTATCCTTCTTTTTTGGAGATGTATAATGAAGAGCCTTAGTTCAACATTCCATTGAATAGCATTGTTTTTGGCCTAGATGCCCTAGGATTGCCAAATCTAAAGAAATTTGATTCATAATGGCTCTCCCCAACAATGACAAGTGTCACATTTTTGAAATTTAACATGGAAATGATGCTCCAAAATATATTATCAGAATCAATTGCACGCATGACGAAAAAGAATCATGGCATGGTGGTGGAAATGTATAATAAAGTGTATGCTAAAAGGCAGGCACTAGTTGAGGAAGTGGCCTAATTGAAGCAACAACTTCAAGAGACCACTGAGGCTAAGGTAAGGGTATTAACCCTTTGTAAAATAATTTGGAAAGAAGAGCTGACACTGGAAAATGGCCTAGCATTGGATGGGGATGCCATAGGAAAATTAGAGACATTGGTTGAGCTTTTGCTCAAAAGGAATAAGGAGTTCCCCGCACCTAGAGATGAATCCTAAAAAATTTTGGAGCAGTTCACTACTACAAAAAATATCTATCATAGTACTTTTGAAAGAGTTAGGGAGGTTTTCCCAATTTTGGATAGTATTTTCACATGCATTATGCACCTAAATAAAATCATAGAGGCACGGCTAAATGATGAGAAGGTTTTGAGGCAACAAGATGCCAATGCAACTCTACTAATAAAGAACTGCATCGAGTGTATGAAGGCATTCAAGGATGTGGACATGATGGAAGATGCTATCAATAACCATCGTCAACAAATAAATGCCAATTTTACCACACTCTAAGGAAATGTTGACAAGGTGGTCTTTGAATCAAAGGACATCCAAAAAGAAGCTAACTTAGCTCTGGAGGAACATATGAAGAAGACTGAGAGCCCAATTCAGTCAGAGGAGTTGAAAACAATAAAGGAGGCCATTAATAGAATAACCACCAAGGTTCTTGATGCCTTATCCCATTGGGATGGGTTGAGGAAAGAAATCATGTAGGAAGGACTTGAGTTCCTTGAGGATGCCATTATAACTTAGTTTGGGATGGACTAACATCTTAGTATGGGGTGAATATTTGTCCCTCAATTTTGACCAAGTATTTGTTCTAGTTTTGGTGAGCAGTGTAAAGGGACCATTGTCCATTTTCATGCATGTATTGGCATGGTGCAAGAGAACATATGCATGAGAGGACCATGGCACAAGACTACTAGCATAGAAGTTGAAAGATGTGGAAACACAATAACATAGAAGGACCAATGCGAGAGGACCCAATCAAGAAAAAGTGGCATGAGGATTCTGAGAACAAAAGAACCAGAATAGGAGCCAGAAGACTAGGGGAGTGCGTGGGGAGTGGAGCACGAGGAACATGAGAGTAGTTTAAAAAATAAATCAAAATAGGATACTTCGACCCCACCGATTGAAGGCCCTAAACAACCTGCAAGGAATGAAACACTTAGAAAATGAATGCATAACATAGAGAAGGCATCTAGGGGTGCAAAGCCCTGATTCTATAGGAACTATTAGTTATAAAAGCCATGATTCATCTATTTGGAGTCTATGTGCCATATATCCAATTTAAGTTTGGAATTTGAGACTTGGATAGGGAAAAACAAGTATAAAAACCCTTTTTGCAAGCATTCATGAAGGGGGAATGGAAGGAGGAACCTTTGAATAGATAAGAAGTATGGTCTTGTAATCAAAAAGTACTTAATGAGAATTCAATGTTTATCATACGGTACTTTGAGCAATGGATTGAAATATGTTGAATATTGAAATGTGTTAAGTAATTAAAAGTCATGATTTATTTATTTTATAATTAGCTAGTGATGGTAGAATAATATGTTAAGAAACAATAATAAGATATTTATTTGACAAGAAATGAGTAAATATGCCATGTGTTTGAAAGTCTTTGGGAATTGGTCTTTTGTTGTGCACTTCGGGTGAGTGTGCAAGACTCATCCCTCGCAAGATAGGGCCAATGCACTAACTTGTTGAGAAGAGGCTTCAACGCCAACATAAAGAGAGAATCCAATAAATTGGTTAGCATAGTATGGTTTGATGTTGTTTGCATTTTAGTAGTTGTTTACACATGGTTTGATAGCATAGTTTGATGCTTTTATGGATTTCATCTTGTGATTGATGAGTGTGACCATTAAATGCTTTTAGACATGTGATTTCTGTAATTAGTAAAAATTCAAGGTTATTCATTAATGGATTTATCATTAAACCATTTTGACATTTAAGGTGCTAATTTAATTTGTAAATATATTAATTATTATAATTAGAGATAAATAAGTAAAATATGATAATTCATATTTTAGGAAGAAAAAATAGAAAAAGGGAGAAAAATAGAATAAAATGGGATACTATATTTTTAGTCTTGCTTTTAAGGCAAGATGGAAAGAAAAATCATGAAAAAATAAAATAAAGAGAAAGGAAATCTGCTTTTAAAAAAAGATCAATTACTCATAAAATAGAATAAATCAAAAAGTTAAAGAGATCATGAAAGGAAGAACAGAAGGGAGGGGAGAAAAAAAATGCACAATGGGGGAAAAGAAGAGGAAGAAAAGGAGCCGGGCTAAGAGTTCTTTCCCTGGTACTATTCTAGTCGATGCCATAACTAGGTAATTATTACTCTAAATATTATGTGTTACAGATTGAATTTATATCAGAGAAAAAATATTATTAATAGTTAACATTATTTAATATTTAACATACATGAAAAATATCAGATTGCATCAGATTTTATTTACTCACTACAATGTTAGATAATAGTGAATTGTATAGTATGAAAATAGGGATTAATATGTGGTGTGAATTATATATATATGACACTATAGTATATATGGATGTATATATCCCATAGTGAACATATAAACAACAATGGATAAAAAATATGTATGCGAATCATAGTTATAAAACACATTGCCACATACCCATAGCAATTCACATATCAAGTCGATTTCAGTATGCTATTTATGGCATGAAATATATTATGATATGAATACGGCTATGTATTTCGTTGTACTCATATATTAGTTTTATATATATTATCAAAATGTATTCAGATTATAGTTTTTAAAATGCACTAAATAAGCTCCTAGATATCTAAGGTCCAAGTCACTATAGTATATATATTATGCAGATTATATATTTTGCATTGTATAGTGAAATCCGTTTGAGTCTAATATTGTGGAAGTTGTATAGTGTTAGCTGCATACTCATCCTCCAACTTTGCACAAAGCCTCTTACTTTAGTGAAATTTCCTGCCTTTGCCTGGATGTTTAACAGTATAAACAATGATTTAGTATGGAAGGACACAATAAATTGGTATGTAGTGATTTATTGTTGATGGAAGGAAACAATGATTTGATTTTGACTAGATCTATTAGCCCAATTATAACCACGTAAATATATATAACAAGAAAGGAATTACATATTTAAAACAACGATCAATAAATCGATTTTAGTCTGAGAAATAAGAGCAGTGATTTATAAATGAATTTGAGCTTATACACAGCTATACAACATAGTACAATGCATACAACACTTCAATTTGGTATACAACGATTTGTTTTTGTATGCATCGACTTGATATATACAGGGGTATATCTTTATGTATAAAATTATGAAGGGAGCGATATATATTGTTATTAAATTATAATACTATACTTTTACATAATGCAACTAACTTTCTATATCACCATGAGTTCAACTAGGGTTTTGTGTACATGTGGTGATTATATCCTGCAATCATGATCGTTAGTCTGCTGTGTTAGCTTTATATGTGGCCATTATATCCCACATTAAATTATATGTATGTTTAGTGGACTCATGCAGGAGGTTTACATAAAGTATCTAGAAAATGTATTCATGGTTGTATTAAGTCCATGAATGATTTTACATAACACAGCCAATACATGTCTCCATAATCAACTGATCTCAATTTGAATTTTCGCCATATTCAAGTCCAAATATATCATAGTTAACATAATACTTCAAACTCCATTATTGTGGATATTATGTTATACGCAAAGCTCTGTTTTATGTTGTCAAAACACAAGGAAAATAACATTACCATATAATTTCTTGTTATAAATTGTAGAATTATGCGATACATTTAGTTGATACTTAAGGCTATACTTTATAGCTTTAACTTTATACTAGAGAGGGGCATAAATGTAAATGGGAGAGATCATATTTATATTGCATGTCATTATAACCACTGCAGGCTATTGGGTTAATGTATTTAGTTTGGAAACATGTAGAGGATGTTAATTGGCAATTTGGATAAATGATAATGGAAAATATGATCAATTAAACATTTACGAATATCCATAGCATAATTTGGTTACTAGAATTATGATATATCCATAATTATGGGATTTGGATATATTTTTATTGTGGTTTAAAAATAATGGATGTATTATATATCACAGTTAAACCTATGAGAATAGAGATTAAAGTAATGAACATTAAGTTATGCTATATTAACTTGTTCGTAATCTGCCTAAGTTTCTCATTCATATATATATATATATATATATAAATATATAATTAGCAGATTTCATTGATAATAACTTTGTGTAACATTAATATCACTAATATCGCTATAAACATTAACAATAATAAACATTATTGTTGTAATGTTACATTGTCATAAAGAAGGAAAGAAGAATATAAATTAAGTGGTTCTGACAATAGCGATATTGTATAAAGGATTATGTGTTATATTCGTTATCCAAATACATTGTTAGGCTTTTGTGGATTTCAAGCATATATATATATATATATATATATATATATATATATATATATATATATATATATATATATATATATATATATATATATATATATATCAAAGACAGTCCACATTTTGGCTATGTTTAGGATGAGGTATTTGTTTTGACTCATTGTAGAGACTTAGTAGAGTGTCTGAAGTACAATAGTTTCATTTAAATAGGTTGATAGAGTTGAACATATAGCACTCTATGTAGATAAAAGACATAGAATACTATGGAGTATAAAACATAATAGTCAAACCTTGCAAATATTTTATATGGTGAATTTGAATTAGAGGTTGTTTTGTTCTATTTTTAGAACTAACAGTAAACAATGAGAATGAAATATTGATATAGAGAAGTCTATGGACTATAGTACTCAATTTATATCTTTTTGATTCATGGATGTAATGATTGTGTAAATCTTATAAAAACCTTGACTTGTGTTCAAAATTGATTGTTAATATATATACAAACAATACTGAAAACTTGTGTAGTACATATTGTGAGAATATTAATATGTACAAGTGTTTAGACATATATAACATATATTAAGGCATCATGATGTGTGCCTATAAGTTATGTTTCTTATAATTTTTAGTATGATGGTTAAACGTAATATATATTCAATTATTATAAATTTTACTTCCTTGCCTGATATTTAAGATTATGGAAATTTGATTCTTGAAATTATAAGACTCGTTGTTTGTGATTGAGTAGTGTGCTCATGTGTAATAAAATATGATATTATGGAATGTCATAGATTGTATTTTATTTTAAAACTAAAATCTAAATGGATATTATACCTGGATGGTACAAAATGCAGTTAATATGTCTAGATTCATTCATACGTTTGACAGACTAAATGTACGCATGTTGGATATTTCTAAGAATAACATGTTTTAAGATAGTTAGTAGAAAGTATTGTATTATGTATGATTATAAAAAATAGACTGTGTATCCTAATATATATTATACTTAATTGGTATAATTTTAACTTGTTTGACGATTATTTATATTATGGGATAGATATTTTATGAGATTCATTCATACGTTTGATAGAGTAAATGTATGTTTTTTTATTATTCATATGCTTAGCATGTTATGTGATTTTTAGTAGGATGTAGTCTATATGAATCTATTGGTTATACTATGTTAGACATATTTCATATTGGTAATACTAAGTAAGTACTGAGATAGATTTTATTAGATTACTAGCATCATAATACTAGATAAAGGTCATTTGATCAAGTGTTGTGTAAGAATTTGACTGATCCATTGGTCATTTGTTATTTAAAAACTTTGGACAAAGTAATGTTAAGTGAGATTACTACACCATTTACTTCTAAGAATTTTTTTTATAAATTAGTTTTAAAAAATCTATCCATGAGTCATATATATTAGAGAAAGAAACAAGTATCAAAATTAGGATTCTATATGATGCCATGAATATTCTTAGTGAATATAGTGCAAGTTTGGGGAATTTCCATTCTTAAAAAGGATAAAATAACACAAAAATCCTAATTTTGACCAAGCATATGATTAAATAAATATTCACATAATAAAATAACTCAACCTATAATTATAGATAGGGTAGTGACAATGAGAAATAACGAAGTCCCTTAAAATATCCTAAAAAATGGTTGTGTTCTCCTAACCTTCAAATTGATCACAAAAATACTATGTTTAAGTTATATGGGATAGTGATATCTTGTAATAATGTCTTCCATAGTGTTTTAATGAGTTCCTTAAAATGAGGAATAATAAATAATTATAAGAATAATGATCTGAGTAGCATTAAAAACTATGCCATTTCTTATCTCCTTATCCAAAGTAACTTTGTAGAATTGAAAAAGGAGAAAGCAAAAATAGATTGAGTTTAGAGACCTAAGTGTTTGGAAGCATATCCCATAGCAATTAAAATAGTATAAGAATAATCATAACCCCACACATGATAATAATTTATGAATCAATACAGTAGTCATCCAATATCTAGAGGTTAGAATTATACACTATTCATAGGGTAATAGAACAACCTCCCATAGTCCTATTATAACTGAGCAAGGTTTTGTTTTAATTTAGAATCTAAGTTACATGAAGTAGTAGAGAAGACCAAAATGGTTATAATAATAAAAAAAAATCAGTGTCTTGGAAGGAATCAATACCAATTAATTTGATAGTAGAAACCTGTAAAATATATCTTTTATTGCAAAATATAAAATTAATTTATTCTTTGTTTTAATATATTGGTCAAGCTAAATAAACAAAGCATATGTTTTTGTATTCGATGTTTCCTTGGATTGTGACTATATTTTTTCATTGAGGACAATTTGGATTGAGATTACCAAATAAATATTTAAAACCATTAGGTCCTTTACCAAGGCATAAATTCATGTTTCCAACTTCTAAAGTTATTATTCCTATGATAAGCATAATTAAAAATGACTCGAATACATATTTTCCATTGACCAATCCCTCTTGTGTAAAACTTCTACATCAAATGTCAAGATTAAGATCTTGGTCAATATGGTCTCCCATATTATTTGAGGGATAAACTCTCCCATCATTACAAATTTTTAGTGTTGAACAATATTCACTATGAAATAAATGATGAACATAGTGGAAAATACTAGGTACTATGGCCTTGTCTTTTATTTCATCTCCTTACGATATTTGATTAAATAATCAAATATCATGCTACCTAAGATAAATGCATAGATTGATTGAACTACCCCAAATACAAGGGTGCATGTACTAGAAACTATTACCTTATTCCACTTAGAAACACCTGATTGTAACCAATACACATAAATATAATGTGTATTGGTCATTTATAGATGTGCACATATGTCCCTTAATTACTTCCATGGGCTACAAATATTAAGAGTTCGATTTATGCTATGGAAAGTTTAAAATGTTGTGTATCTTTTTTTTAATTAAAAATAATCCTTTTGTATTGTAATTTGGAAATCTCAAATAAGATTGTGATATATTAGAATGGTTAATTTGGTGGATGTGAATGGGTGTCCTTACATAACTAAATTTGTTTTGTTGAATTTTCACATTTTAAAGGAAATATCTAATCTCTTGGTTTGAAAGTGATATAAAAGAAATGACATAAATATAAAAAATAATAATATAGTAGATTCAGATCTCCTCAAATATTTCCACATGCCATAGCATTGCATCCCTTCTTATAGATAGTTAAATTTCATGTATATTTCATGTGGCTTAAATAAAGCTTCATTTAATTTGTATTATATTTGTATATTTTTAATGATTTTTTTCATTTTTTTGTATAAAATATTAAGTTTACATATTTTAATGTGCATGATTCCATGATTTTAGTCATTGCAGATAATAGAGGGATCCATTGATATTCTTTAAATAAATTAATAAAGAAATTCAATTTCCTTTATTAACATCGATATTTAATGATCCTACACACATAAAGACAAAAATGATAATGTGCATGTGCCCTTGTCATATAAATAATGTACAAGGCAAGGTAGCATGCCATATTTATCAGGAATGACAAAAAAAAGTACAAGGATCATTGATGCCATATTGTGTACAGTGGGGGTGGGTGCGGGGTCATTGAATAAATCAATCAACTTCAAGACTAATAACTATAGTAGTGAACATATTCTTCACATAATGAATGTTTGAGAAAGACTAAAAAATGAGGCAATCAATTTTATGAACCTAAAATTCCCCTATAAAAGTGACACATATGGAAGTAACTACTTACCACAGGTAAATGAATAATATTGCATGTCATGATCAACCTCACTTGCATCTGGTATCCTAAGGCCATGAGACAAATTATTGAAGATAACATGAACATGTAATGGTGTACTCAACAAATCACAATAAGTGAACAACATAAAAACCCATATTGGGGATGAGAGGCTACACAAAAGAACCCAATTGGATTGATTATATAACCAACTCAAAAAGAGAAAACAAAAAATTCAACTTTAAAGAACAAAGTTAAAAATAATTATATATCTCCAAACCTACAGAAGAACCATCACATTGAGATTGTGAAGACATAAAGTAGCCCTAAATAAACACTCAAATTTTCAGGTTTTTGTTAGGAAAATCGCAAATTTAATTAGTTTTTCCTTCCCTTTGGCACACAAATTTATTGAGGGGTATAAACTGTAGTGTGTTGGAAACCAATTATTTGTTCAAGTTTTATGTATTATATAGATAATGTTCAATGTTTTAAATCATAATGTAAACCCACTTGTATAAAAATTATTATGTGTTGGAAATTGATACTTTGAATGTTGAATGTTATAGATTTATGATGGATGATCCACATGAAAATGATTTATTTCAATAATTTTTTTGTAGAGGTAGAGTAAATTATATGCAATTTTATCTATTAACATTGAAGCGAAACTCTTTTGGTTTGATTCTTTTTTGTTGATAGAAATTGATACTTTTAGGGGAAAGAAATAAATAGCCAATCATAATTACATGCATTACCCAAGTTTAGATGTTCCCATCTAGATTATATATATATATTAGGAGGGTTTTATATGGTGCATACACTAGTGGGGATAGGATTCCCACTTGGTTAGGACACCCATTCTATGGATGCCAATATCTTGTAATGCAATGTTGATGGACATTAAATTATTTCTTGAATACAGATGCATAAAAGGTGTTAAGAAAATTATTTATAATGATACTCCATCTATTGTCCATGCCAAATTTAACATTATTTTTAAATTTTTTATAATAATCAATATTTCAAAGTTTGCATCCATTTTATGACTTTTTATGTTGTGTTTTATATTTTAGTGGGAGGGGGAAAAGTGGAGACGAGGTGATGAGGGTATTAACTAATCCAAAAAAGAGTTTGTAACTAAATATGTATGATAAATATTGGATGTGTTTAATATTTTTTCCTCCATCATGTTCATAAATGCTCTTTTTTACATTCCTATAATAGTCAATATTAGACCACCTTACATCCACCTTGTGATTTTCTATGTTGATTTTTTATATTTTAATAGGATGGGGTAGAGCATAAGCCTAAGGGTGAGGGTGATAATGACACCGTAATGACTATTTATAAAAATGTATGTTTTTTCTATAGTTATTCTTCTTTTCTTTGTCATTATCATAGATGTTTCTTGTTCCATACAAGTTTAGATTGATGTGTATATGTTGGCCATTGTGGTAGGATGCGGTGGAAATGAACAAGCTTGATAAGGATGTCAATGAGGACATTGATGATGGTGGTGATAGTGAATGGATTCCATATGCCTTGAATTCTCTTCGAGAGGAGGAGGAACTTAAAATTATAAGAAAATTTTCTTATTTCCAAGGATTTTTTTGTTTGTTTTTTGATTTAATCATTTTGATTTTATATTTATAACCTCATGATTTTATGTTGAGTGATAATTTATTGGTGAATATATAATTGTATACATGGGTATCATGAATCATGATTTTCAGTATTACTTGGTTTGCCCATGCAACACATTTGTGATGATGATGTTCATGCATTTTAGTCACTAGCTAGACTGAACTCTCACCATCTTAAGATTCATGATCAGAAGCTTGTTCTAAGGAGGCCCTTAGGTCATTTTTGTAGTGAAAAAATTAAGTTAATGGGAATTACATATACTAAAAGACAATAAAATGCAATTCAATATACCAATTTCTAAAAAAACATAACATTGACAAGAGGGATAGGATAGAAATATCATGGCTAGTAAAGGAGAATGTCTCCTAATTATGTAAAGTTAGTGGCATAGTATTAAAGGATATAAATGAGAATATTGTTGCATATGATTCAAGTGAAAACATGAAATTGAGATGCCTGTCATGCATACATTAGAGAAATTATTATCAAGAGATGTAGCAAGAAAGACTAAAGGTGGAATAAGGGAAAGGTACAAGCAATAGTGGATGTCAAGTTAGATGCAATATGTTTAACGTTTTGAATCTAGTAAAAGTTAAGATAGATTTATGTTTTTAAATAATAACTTTTATATTTATGCAAAAATCACCATAAAAATTTAAGAGAGGTGGCTATCATACCCTTTTTAATGATAATTATGGCATTACTTTGAGGTAAAACCTTTCATGGAAAGGGAAAAAGGTTTTTGAGGGAACCCAAAAAAACTGAGGATGATGAGATGTCTCATATAAGTAAAATCAATGACTATATCCAATTTTTGTTTTATTATAGTTATATTTTTCACTAACATTGATCTAATATTCCTTATTGGTCCTTGGTAGAGAAATGCCATAAAGGAAGCACAAGATCCTGAGGTTATTATTTTATCAAGTGATATTTTGTAAATGAAGAGGATAATATGATCATCGACACCCATGCCATAAAATTTGATTCTTCATCCACACATAACTATAGTTTTCACCCTAGCGCCAATGTCCATTTGTATGCCTCAAGTTGTATCTCTGTAAAAGGCACCATAATATATGTTGAGTGGGGCTAGACATGTGATGGTATGCCTATCCTTAAGAAATGTTGTATTAGTAATCTTTGAAAGGTTTTGTATGATGATCCATAGAGATATCCATTTGCTATGATGGAGGAGGACACACTGAAAATTAATGTCCACTCAAATTCAATTTGGCCTTACAGTGATCTTAGTATTGACAAATTTGCTAGCAATGTGTAATAATAATCAAAGGTCTGTATAATGGACATCATTTTTAATTTCATATGTTTTCATTGAACCTTACCATTTTATATTTTGATTACATTGTATCTTGTAATTTTAGTTATAATTTTGATGAAGTGATGTCCTCCAAACCATTATGAGTCATTTTTTGGTGGTATGAAATTCAGTTTTTTAATTTATCAAACTAATAATTTTTTTCTTCCCATAAATGTATTATTATTGATTTTACCAACCTTTATAACCTTGACAATTTTAAATGTAGTTGTCTTCATGGAAAGGTGGTATATACTCACATTTATTGATTGTCCACTTTCAATTTATCATGCTTGACTAGATGTTTTATGGCCATGCCATAAACATGGATATTACTTGGTATTTATTAACTTGGACATGATTTTACATATTCATACACACACACACACACACACACACACACACACACACACACACACACACACACACACACACACACACACACACACACACACACACACACACACACACACACACACACACACACACACACACATGCACACACACACACAGAGACATGCATGCACACAAACATGATATGATATGATATGTATTTATGTATGTATGTATGTATGTATGACATGTATGATGTGTAATGATACATATTATTTGGACATGATATCTGCATATAAGCATTTCATTTATGTATTCTCTTAGATAAAAAGTTTTTGATTTATATACAATTCAAGTAAAGATTTGGTAGTCAATATTTCATTTAGTGATGTATTGTAAGTCTCTGCATGGTTAAATGATTCAATGATGTTCACATACCGATTCACATGTACTTGTGTAATAGTTTTTAGAAGTATGATATGTAATGATGTTGATAGGTAATTTTTCATGTTCACATGTTTACATTGTTATATTTTGAATGTAATAAATGTCATTAATCATGTGCACATGTTCACATTTCAATATGTATGTTGAAAATAAATCATATGATATGGATTACAATATAGGATTTTATGAATGACTTTTCTATTTTCCCACCACTTGTCTCATTTACTATCTTTATTTATTCAGGAAATTCACACAACACTTTAGTGAATTTACATGGAGCATGGTTTGAGGAGGAGGAAGAGGGAGAGGAAAGGTTAGGACTACAATAATTGAAAATATCATATCAAGACTAATTGAGGTACATATTCATTATATTCTCTATTTTTTATTTATCTATAAATATTTTGGATATCTTAGAGATTTTGTATTATGATATATTATCACACCTCTTAGGTAAAGATCAATATTATTGATGGTATTTCAAATCGTTGTTAAGATATTTTCATGTTAGAGTAATCTTGGTGGTGTTCTATATTATTTTAATCAATGTAATGATGGTTATAATAGGGTGTGCATCTAAAATACCTTAAAATCTGACTTTTTTTATGATATGGGATTAGTGACCAATATGGTGTGCATATTGAATTAGATTAGAAAAGAAGCAATTCATTAAACATGCACTATGCTAGAATTAGTCTACATATGGAAATTATTTTATGGTGATATTAAAATATATTTGAATCCTAACACATATCATGGTGATAATGTTTCATTAATCTTTGGTTTTATTTCCTACTTTGGCTTCATGTCTTTCTAGGAAAAATATAGCCCATAAAGGTTATTAGTAGTGGATCATATATTATGTGGATTCCTTATTAATCGTGATTGTTGAATTGCTTAAACACCATTACATATAAAATTATAGATTGATTTTAGGTTGTAGGTCCATCAATATATATTTTTTGGTTAAAATTTGATGCTCTATTTTTTTCTCAAACTCACATGAAGTGTCCTTGTATATTATCATGCTTATTTTCAATTATGTAGTTGTAAAACAACATTGGTCTAATTATACTAATCCTTCGCCTAAGTATCATAAAATATTAAGGCAAGTTAGATTATATAGGTAACAGATAAATGTTCTTTGTTACAAATTAACTTCAAGCTCAATAATAATTATTGATACAAATTTAAGTCTATTAGAAGACCCATACCAATCAGATAGCTCTTGTGAATAATTATTTAGTATGTTAAATGGTGGATTAACATTGATATGGATGTGGAGACAAAATAGATCAATGTTTTATATCTTTATAGAAATGCTTAAGTATTTTTAATTTATTTTTAAGTTTAGGAACTGATCTACCATAGTAAAGGACAAGTAATTTTTATAATATAATGCATGGTATTATATTGATATGTATTTATTCCTCATATTTGATGTTTACATTAGTGTTTAATACTAATAATGGTACCTATAAATGAGTTAGCCAATTTATATACCACTGCATTCCTCATTTTATGTAAGATTCACCAATTTGTACACATATGGGATTGATGATGTAAGCCTCAATGTTCTTGGAATGTATGCTTATGATATAATATGAGTAATCACTTATAATATTTGATATTTTATAGGCTTAACTCATATATTCCAAGTATATAAGAGAGGGGACTAGCTAGGTTCAGATTTGGAAATAAAACAAGAGCACAAGGCTTGTTATTTTTTATGTTGTTGTGGTATTATTTTTACTTAGAAGAGTATTATTTGTACCTATTATAGGTGGAATACTTCACTAACACTTAATATTCTATTCAACTAAGTATTTGATACATGAAAGTCACATTTATCATATTCTTGTATTTCTTGTAAGAAACCAAAGTTACCACTAAAAAAATATTTTATTGTTTTAATCAAATATGGCTTGTAGTAGGAATGACCATGAATGTTGTAATAATTATTTCATTTTATTTACTCAATTATAAGAGGTAATATATTTTTTGGCTGACTATGAATGTTGTATTTTTAATGTCATAATTCTTGTAGATAATCTACATTTGGCATATCATATTTCAGTACTTTACGTATGTTATAGACTTGTATAGTTGTTTTTTAGTTATTTATTTTTCATTTTAATGTAGTGTCCTAATTTACTTAGCGATGTATTTCTGAAGGGGTCCATGGAAATGAATGTAATCATGTAATTGGTGAAATTAAAGACAACATAGAGGAACTTATTGTGAGAATGATATGTGAGGGATTTATGTCAATGAAAAAATTTCTTGGTGTTAACTTTTCACTGACATTACTAAAAAATAATTCCCTTACTAAGGAAACCTAGTTTTTGTTCAACCTTATTTAAAGCACAAAGACAACCATTCAATAGTTATAAAGCACACTTTCCAAAAAGAACAAAGTCTTGCAAAATTTAACCATGGAGAGAGAGAGGAGTTAAATTGTACAAATATTACATTCAAAGGTGATAATATGGAAATAAAAAAAAAGTGTTTAAATCTTGATACTATCAATGTGCACAAGAAAAAACTTTGTGACTATAAGGGTGAGATAATCAAGGACCTATATATCAATAATGGTGGGATGATTTCCATATATGAATAAGAGTTTTAACATTTGAAGACAGAGTATGATTTCAAGTGTGGTCAAGTCCACTAGATGAGTCAAAGTATTGATGGAATTCCATAGATGAAAAATGGGAATTAGTTATGCACATTTAATTTCGTAACTAATATTTTTTGTACACATATGGCTGTAGCTAAAACGTTATCAAATCTAAATAAGAATAAAAATAGAATTATTAGATATGATATGTATACTTATGGATTGTAAGTTATGAACATTTTTAGAATGAATTGTTCCTTGTTCTTTTTTATTAGTATTGAGAATGTTATTGAGATGCATTAATTGTCATTGATGTCAAGGTGATCTTAGTATATGATGAATTAATGACAAATTGATAGGTTTGAATGGGATTTAAAAGTGAATATCATGTGTTTAGGTATTTTGGATCATAGATATTTTTTTTGATGTTATGTTCCTATTGCAGAGGTTATATGAGGTGCTGAAAGGTATTTATGCTGTTGTGGAAGTGAAAAGAATTCATTATAGTAGTCATGTGAATGTCTAGGTTCTCCTAGTCATCTTGGAAAATCAAGATACATGAGTAGTTTGGTAACATAAGCATTTACACATGTGTTAGTATGAGTTTTGTACCAAGATATTATGGTCCATGTTTTAGGTCATGAGGTGGTGTGTAGTAAAAGTTATGGTAGTGCAATGTTGGTCTCCTAAGTAGATTTCAATAGATTACATACTTTTCCAATTTTACAATATGAAGTGACCATTATATAGAGATACCAAGTGTTGAAACATCGATCAATTAGATGAAGATATAAAAATAAGAATAAGGTCTATAAGTCAAAGGATCTTGAGATGAACATGATACTGACATGTGTCATAAGCATGGTGATTTAGTAGCAGATTAACGGTGTGAATCAAGTCAAAAAGTCAATAAACATAGATTTCATGTAGGGATGCCAAGTGGTGTAAGATAAAAAATTGATAGTAGGGTAGTAGAAGACACACAAGGATGCCAAGTGGCATAAGAGTAGAGACTGATAGTAGGATACATAGAAGGCACATGGGTTGTCGAATGTCATAATCTTGGAAGTGTAGATCAAAGATCAACATATAGAAATTGAAAGTAAATATTAGGAGACTCTTGATGAGATTAACAGAGTATATTTTATCAATTTTTTATGGGGAATGATATGAAGACACGTTTTTAAAAAAAAATCATTACATAATGATTGTTGGAATTTGAATATTCAAATTAATAAAGGAAAACTAGTGCTCATTGTTTTGTTCATATCTTTTGATGGAAGATGAATTTGAAGGTGGTATAAAAATAAAATTTGAAAATTAATTCAAGTTATATGTATAAATATTGGTTATAAGTTTTTAATTTTAATAAAATTATAGTTATTGAGCTTCTAATTTTCCTATGTGTTTGAGTATCTTCTACAAGTGACTCAAAAAGGATGTTTGTATTTATCTTGATGGTGTTTGGAATTTTAAAGGTGAATTAACTATCGAATAATGTTTTATACTATATGAGGATCACATATTTTGATTTTTGAGGTTTGAGCAATCTATATTTAGTATGAACAGATGCCTATAAGTTGACTGTTTGTTCATTCATGGTGTTCTTGTGTACAAGACTAATGTTTGAGTAGATTGTGCAAATGAAGAGGAATGAGGTGATTGATGTAATAAATTTAAGGTGTCTTAGGGGTCATGTGGGATATAATGCATTTTTAAGTTTTATTATTTTCCTATTTTTCTTATTGAAGTGATAATGAGGTGAATAGGTTTGGATGAGACCTATAAGGGCTACTAAGGTCTATTTCAAAGATGTAGCTACTTAAGGATGATCCATGGATGATATGGCCAACATATGAGAGTGGTATTGAGATATTTATTATTTTAATATAATCCTAAAGTCTTAATGCATGTCTTATGGCTGACCAAGAAGATGATATTCATAAAGGCTCTATAAAGAGTGAAATCAAAGGTGATGGTTTCTAGATTTGGTGGTGAGTAAAAATATTTTGTTGTGAATAAAAATAGATTAGTGTGGTGAATTAAAAGATAAAAAGTGTGCCTATCAAATGTATTGAAGAGGATATCAGGTTAAGGATTGTTTAAATTACATGTAGGTCATAATTATGATGTCATAATAGGGTACTTATAAAATTTAAGATTGAGAATGAGTGAAGAGGTTTAGAGTGATATAAAAGGGTATTTTGGATGAATTACTTGTGTGTGAAAGCTTGAAAAAGTTTGAAGGGTTGAAAGAGAGATGTTATACATTGTTTTTCTATCAGATTGAAAGGCAATCAGAGTTATGGAGTTATTGTTTTCATAGATGTTTTGTGCATGCTCGACATTTAGAATAAGTTGGTGCTTGTTCATGATTAGGGGTTGGTTCTTCACTAAAAATTATCATGTTTTTGATAATTTTATATGAAAATTATTCTATGTGTGTGCAGGCTTGAGAGTGGGTTTTATTTCACATGAGGGTTTCCCACATAATTTATGTGCTACATGCTTGATCTTGCATCATCTTTCTTGTTTATTGTTATGAATGACTTGTACATTTTATGAATTATTATGAGGATTAATTAGTGGTTTGAAAGGATTATAATTGAAGTTTGGATTATCTTGTATCACTAATTCACCCTTACCCCTTCCTCTTAATGATTGTATCACTAATAATTGGTATTAGAGCCACACCTTTTTAAAAAAGTTTAACCGCTTAAAGGTGATCCAAGGTACAATATGGAAAGTCATCATATTCATGTTTTCTCTAAAAATAAATCATCATTTTTCAATGAGTTTAATTATGATTTTTGTAGTGCAAGAACGAGGAATACATCATGTGTCTAAGGTTTGATATCTGGTAATCTATTATGGATAGTTATACTACACCAACTATTCCTCCAATTAGTGTAGTTGATAAGAAGATAAGTGAAAAAAATTCAAATGCAATTAATGCCATAATTTTTGGTCTTTTATACACTAACTTCGCTAAGATTTTCTCTTTTAATTTTGCCAATAAAATTTGGGTCAAATTGAAAACTATCTATGAAGGACATTCAAAAGTTAAGTTACCTAGATTAAAGACTTACTAAAGGAAATTTGAGGGCCTCAAAATGAAATAATAAGACAATATTGAATCCTTTCTTCTAAGGGTTGATGAAATAATAAAGATGATCAAAGGTCTTGTAGAGAAGATTGAAGAAGCTACTATAGTATAAAATGTATTGAGGTCTCACACTCTCAAATTTTATTCAAAAATATCTATTGTAGAATAAATTCATGACCTTACTCATATGAAGATGGATTAATTAAATGGGATACTTACTACCTATGAGATGAGAGTTAATAAGGATAGACTTCCTAAGAAGGAAGCAATCTTTAAAGTGATCAAGGAGATAAAATCTAGAAATAACAAACTAAGTATTGAAAACTTTGACATTAATGAAGATCAAATTGAAGCCATGATTTCAAGAAAATCTAATGTAGGAATAGGTAATTATAAACGTAAAATTCCTTTTAAATGTTTTTCATGTGGTAAAGTTGGTCATTTTGTAGCTAGATGCCTAGATAGAGGCAAGTTTGAACATAAATAAGCTCATAAATAATCTCATGAGGATGAACACAAGAAATATGAGGGTCCTATAAAGTACAAAAATTTCTTCAAAAAGACAAATGGAAATCAGGAATCGTACAAAGGTAGTAAGAGTCCTTACTATGAAAAAGATAGTAACTCATCGATAGAAGAAGAATAAAACATATGAGATAGTGATGATTGTTTTCATAATGAGGACAAGGAAACATGGTTCATGTATCTTAATGATGATGAAGGTGAATATTCTTTAAGCAAATATTTTTTTGGAGAAGATAGCTTAGAGGAATAAGATGAGAAAGTCACTCTTGAAGACAAATACCTGAACACTATGGAAGAAATGAAGATACTACAAGGAAAGAATATAAATAAGATTCCTTGATCAAATATTATGAGGAAAAAATTAGCCTTTTTAAAGGAAGGTTGAGTAATGAAGCCAAGGAGCATTATGAGATAACTCAATAACTTGAAACTTAGGTTTGTACTCTTGATGAGGAGGTAAAGAGTATGGATGAAGAATTTATCATGTATTAATTTGAGATGGAGTCTTTTAATATGAAACTAAATTAGGCTATGACAAAGCTTAAAACAATTCAAAAGTCAGAAGCAAGCAAAGAAAGATGTAGCTGATTATTCAGATAATAAATAAACTAAGGTATATAATGAGGTTGAATTGATGAATGCTCTTTAAGATTGAGAAGAAAAAAATAAGAAGATGATGTCACAAATCATGGAATATAAAGAGAAATTCAATATGTTTAAGGCAAGCATGAATGATGACATTAGGGAACATGTAGATACAATCAAACATCTCAATACTCAGTTGGAAACTATGTATACAAGCCTAAAAACTAAAGAAAATTAATGCTCTAGGTATATTATTTAAATTGAGTGTTTTAAGTTTGAGTTGGAGAAGACATCTAGCAAGGTAAGGTCTTTTATGATGTTTTAAAAGAATGTTAATGATATTGACAAAAGTCTAAGTATTCAAATTTTTGTAAGTGATACATATAGTCTAGGTTTCAAAAAGGAACAAAAGGTTGAAACTCAAAACAAGAGAAGGTTTACATGAACAAGAAGAATTCAAACCTCAAAGGTCAATGATAAGTCAAGCAATGATGGTACTAGATGACTGAAAAATAATCTTATCATACAACTAAATACTATGAAGTATGCAAATTTCAATGGTTACTCTTGCAATCAATTTGGTCATAGATCAAGAGAATGTAAAAAACCCTCAAGGAATGAATTTTTCAGAATTATGATATCAATTATCAGTCAAGTGGTGGCAGTGAATTTGAGTGATATAACTACTATGACATGGGGCTCATTGCAAGATTGTGTCCTAAAAAGGTAAGAAACAATGATTTTTCATAATAAGTTTGGTTTGTTACAAGTGTCAAGAGAGATGTCACATAGCAAGGTTTTGCAAGAAAGGTTAGTCTCTTAATTAAAATAAAATCAATCCTAACTTGAAGAAAATAAGTTATAATGAATGAAGACCCAAAGAGGTGAATGGGTTATTTTCCATGACAAAATGAGAAACAATTTTTGAAGTATCAAAGATCAAGCCTTATCTGCCCAAATGGATAGAAAGATCAAGCATGAATCTGAGTTAAAATTAAAAACTAAAGTTATGGACTCATTCAAAGTCAATATGATGATGAGGCAAGACTGCAAGTCAAGTAAGAGTATGGAGATGTAGGAGACTCCTATGTTTTAAAACTGTTAGTCTCTCATGACAAATGGGTGTCTATATATATGCTTCTTAGGATATATTTGTCATATGTAGAATCAAGTGTGCATGGTCTAGGTGATGAACTGGATGAAACTATCAATACAAGAGATATGTAGAGTTGTTAATTGGTCTTTAAGACCAAAGTTATTTTGATATAAATTTTGACATTATATTTACAAGACTTGTATTGATCTTATAAAGTCATTGGAGTTAGGGGGAGCAAACTCAGGTTTCTTGAGGAGTATGTGAAGTTTGGGAATGTTTTATATAAGCTAATAATGAAGGAGTAATTCAGATAGATGTATGTTATCTTCATTTGATAATATGCAAGGTATGCATAGAGTGAGGGGGAGAATATGTGAGATGTTTCAGTTACAAGGAGATGGTGTGCTTGAGTATGGTTTGATAATAGGTTATATGAGATGAGTATGATGTTAGGGGGAGATTTATAATATTTTTGAACAGTTTGTTAGGTCCAACGATCAAGTTGGCATGTTGAGAAAGAGACCCTTTGTCATTAACATCAAAGGGAGAGAAAAATTAGAATGAAGGAGTTGTTCACTTTAAGAGAGAGCATTCTAAAAGGTATTTTCCATCAATAACAAAGGGGGATATTTTTGATCATGTTCTTGAGATGCATTTATTTTCATTGATGTCAAGGTGATATTAATACATAGTGCATAAATGACAAAGTGATAGATTTCAAGTGGATTTGAGAGTGAATATCATGTCTGTAGGTATTTGGGATGATAAATAATGTTTTTTTATGTTATGTTCCTATTTTAGAGGTTATATGATGTGGAAAGAGGTTTGTGTGCTCTTGTTAAAGTGAAAGGAATTCATCAGATCATTCATATAAATGTCTAGGTTCTCCTAGTCATCTTGGCAAATCAAACTAAGTGATTATATTAGTTACATTATCATTCATATTTGTGATAGTATAATAATAATTTGGTCACATGGGTATAATTAGTTTTGTACCAAAATCTTATTGTCTAAGTTTCAGGTCATGAGGCAGTGTGTAACAAATTTTATGGTAGTGTAAAGTTAGTCTCCCAAGTAGATTTCACTAGCCTCTACACATAGCCAATTATATAATATCAAGTAACCATTATATAGGGTTTACATGTGTTGAACCTTGATCGATCATATTAATATCTAATGGTGAGTATAGGTCTCTAAGTTAAAGGATCTTGAGATTGAACGTGATGGTGACATGTGTCACAAATATGGGAATTTAACAAAAAATCAATGTTGCAAATCAAGTCAATTAGTTATTAATAAAATATTTCACATGGGGATGAAAAGTGGCATAAGAATGGAAACTAAAAAAAAGGTATATAGATGGAATGAAAGACTATGAAGTGGCATAAGAGTGGAGACTGATAGCACGATAAATAGAAAGCTTATGGGGTTACCAAGTGTCACAATATTAGAATCACAGATCAAAGATCAACAGACAAAAACTAAAAGTAAAGATTAAGAGACTCCTGAAGAGATTGATAGAGCATGTTTTATCATGTTTCTAGGGTCAGAAGATGAAGACATGTGTCTAAATTTTTTACATTACACAGTGACGATTGGAATTTGAATATTCAAATTAACAAAGGAAAACTAGTGTTGATTATATTGTTTATATTATCTGATGGAAGATGAATTTGAAGGTGGTATAAAAAGAAAATTTGGAAAGCACACCATGGGATATTGACAAAAATTATTTATAAGGTTTGAATATTCATAAATTTGTAGTTATTAAGCTTCAAAATTGACTATGTTTGACCATCTTCTACAAGTGACCCAAGAAGGATGTTTGTATTTATCTTGATGATATTTGGATGTTTCAAGGTGAATTAACTATTGAATAATGTTTTATACTCCACGAGGATAATTTTTATGGATTTTTGAGGTTTAACCACTACATATTCAATATGAACAAATGCTTAGAAGTTAACTATTTGTTCATTCATGTTGTTCTTGTGTACAAGACTAATGTTTGAGTAGATTATGCATATGAATAGGAATGTAGTGATGGATGTAATCACTTGAAGGTATATTATGAGTAATTTGGGATACACCTATGTATTTAAAAGTGGTCTTGTGTTCCTAATTTTCTAGGTGAATTTCTAAAGAGGTGAATAGGTCTCCATGAGACTTATCAAGGCTACTAAAGCCTATTTGAAATGTGTAGATGCTTAAGGGTGATCCATGGATGATATTGAAAACCTATGAGGGTCATATTGAGCTATTTATTAATATAACATAATCCTTAATTATTATGGCAAGTCTTATTTTTTACCAAGAAGATGATATTCATGAAGGTTTTATAAAGAGTGAAATCAAAGGCGATGGTTTCTATATTTGGTGGTGAATAAAAAAAGAGTAGTGTGGAAAATGAAAATATAATAAGTGTGCTTAGAATATGGATTGAATAGGAGATCAGGTTGATTATTGTGTGTATGACTTGTAGGTCATAATAGTGTACTTATATAATTGAAGATTGAGAATGAGTAAAGAATCCTAGAGTGATCCAAGAGGGTGTTTTGAATGAATTTATTATGTGTGAAATATTAAGAGAGTGTGAAGGGTTGAAAGAAAGATGTTATACATTAATTATCCATTAGATTCAAATGAAATTAGTCTTTTGGAGCTATTGTTTTCATAGATATTGTGTGGGTGCTCAACATCTAGAACAAGTTGGTGCTTGTTTATGCATAGGGGTGGATGATCCTTGTGAAGTGCATGCTTCACTAAAAGGACTGATGTTTGTGATCATTTTACAAGAAAATTAGTCTATGTGTTTTTAGGCTTAAGAGTTAGTCTTATTCACCATGAGGTTTTACTATATAATTCATGTGTTGTATGCTTGATGTTGCATCATCTTTCTTATTAATTATTATGAAGGGCTTGTGTACTTTATGAATGATTTTTCTGATTAATTAAGTGTTTCAAAGGATTATAATTATAGTTTGGATTATCTTGCATCTGTAATTTAACCCCCCCTCCTAGTGATTATATCTCTAATAATTGGTATCAGAGCCACACCTTATTTTCAAGTTTAACCACTTAAAGGTGATCCAAGGTACAATATGGCAAGTCAACATATGCAGGATTTCTCTACAAAGTAAACACCATTATTCAATGGGTCTAAGTATGATTTTTGGAGTGAATAAATTAAGAATACATCATGTCTCCAAGGTTTGATATTTGGAAATCTATTATGGATGGTTATACTACACCAACTATTCCTTAAACTAGTGCATATAATAAGAAGCTAAGTGAAAAAAATTGAAAGAAAATAAATGTCATCATTTATGGTATTTTAGAGACTTAGTTCACCAAGGTTATCCACTATATGTTTGCAAAGGAAATTTAGGTCAAATTACAAACTATTTATGAAGTATATTTAAAGGTTAAGTAAGTTGGATAAATTATAAACTTACCAAAATCAATTTGAAGCCCTCAAAATGAAGGAAGAGAACACTATTGAATCCTTTCTTCTAAGGGTTGATGAGATATTAAACAAGATCAGATGTATTGGAGAGAATATTTAATAAGCTACTTTAGTACAAAAGGTATCGAGGTCTCTCACTCTCAAATTTGATTCAAAAGTATCTTCTATAGAATTAAGTCATGATATTATGTAGATGAATATGGATGAATTGCATGGGATCCTTGTTTCCTATGAGATGAGAGTCAATGGGGATAGACATTCTAAGAAGGAATTAACCTTCAAGGTGATCAAGGAAATAAAATATAGAAAGAACAAGTTAAGTCTTGAAGACTTTGACGTTAATGAAGATCAACCTTAAGCCATGATTTCAAGGAAATTGAATGTAGGATCAAGTAATTATGAAAGGAATCTTAATTTTAAATGTTTTTCATATGGTAAAGTTTGTCATTTTACATCTATATTCCTAGCTAGAGGCAAGTTTGAACACAAACAATCTCATAAGCCAAGGGAGTAAGAGTCTTTACCATGAAGAAGATAGTAAGTCATCTATAGAAGAAGAAGAAAACACATCAAATAGTGATGATTCTTTTCATAATGAGGACAAGGAGACAATGTTCATAGCTCTTAGTGATGATGAAGGTGAATGTTCTATAAGTAGAGATTTTTTTGGAGGAGATAACTTAGAGGAAGAAGATGAGAAAGTCACTCTTGAAGACAAATATCTGAACACTGTGGAATAAATGAAGCTAATAAAAGGAAAAAATAGAAAAAAAGATTATTTGATGAAATACTATGATGAAAATATTATCCTTTTTAAAGTAAGCCAAAGTCATGAATCCAAGGAGCATGATGAGATCAGTCAACAACTTCAAACATAGGTTTGTACTCTTGATTAAGAGTTAAATACAAACGATGAATAATTTACCATG
Source organism: Torreya grandis (assembly GCA_037957365.1). Classification (NCBI taxonomy): domain Eukaryota; kingdom Viridiplantae; phylum Streptophyta; class Pinopsida; order Cupressales; family Taxaceae; genus Torreya; species Torreya grandis. Next base: position 22,283 of record JARHVA010001512.1, on the reverse strand, counting down.
TACTAATCAGAGATGGAGTCTTTTCAAATGAAACTATATCAATTTATGAGCAAGATTGAAAATATCAAAAGTTAAAAGAAATCATCTGTAAAAGAGATGATATCATGACAAACAAAGATGAAACTAAGGATTTAGATAATAAATAAATTAATTTAGATAATGAGGTATAATTTATGAATGCTATTGAAGATTTGAAGAATGAGAAGAAAAAAAATAAGAATATGATGTCATAAATCAAGGACTATAAGGAGAAATTCAGTGTGTTTGAGGCAAGAATGAATGATGGCGCTAGAGAACATGAAAATATAGTCAAAAATCTCAATACTTAGTTGGAAACTATGTCTACAAGCCTAAAAACTAAATAAAATGAATGATCTAGGTGTATGATTTAAATTGAGTCCTTGAAGGTTGAGTTAGAGAAGACATCTAACAAGGTAAGGTATTTTGTGAAGTTTGAAATGAGTGTTAATGATCTCGACAACATTATGAGTAGTCAAACATCTACAAGTGATAGCTTTGGTCCAGGTTTTGAAAAGGAACAAAAGGTTGAAACTCAAGATAATGAGAAGGTTAACATGAATAAGAATAATTAGACCTCAAAGGTCAATGATCAATCAAGGAATGATGGTGTACTAGAATATTAGAAACTAATCCTATCAAAAAACCAAATACTATGAGGTATGAAAATTTTAATGGTCAGTGTTACTCCTATAATAAATTTGGTCATAGATCAAGAGAATGTAAAAGACCCTCAAAGATTGAATTTTATTGAAACTACGATATGAATTATCAGTCAAGTTATGTAAGTGAAGTTGAATACTATAGTTTTTATGACATGGGGCACATTGAAAGATTCTATCCAAACATGTAAGAAACAATGAGTTTTTCCTAAGAAGTATGGTTTTTTACAAGTCTCAAGATATACGTCACATCGTAATTTTATTTAGGATTGGTCAGTCTCTTACATCAAAGGAAATCAATCCTAACATGAATAAAATAAGCTATAATGAATGGAGATTTGACGAGGTGAATGGGTTCTTTGTCATGAAATAACATGAAACAACTAAAAGTATTGAAAAGAAACCCTTATCTACCTAAATGGACAAAGATATAAAATAGGAATCTAAGTTAAAAAGAACAATTAAAGTTATGGACTCATTTAAAGTCAATCTGATGATGAGGCAAGAGTGCAAGTCATGTAAGACTATGGAGATGTGAAAGTCTAATGAGTTTTGGGACTTTTAGTGTCTCATGAAAAATAGGTGTTTCTATCTATTATTTTTAGGAGACATTTATCATATGCAAAGTCATGTGTGCATGGTCTAGCTGATGAACTAGATGCAACTATCAATATAACAGATATGCAGAGTTGTTAATTGGTGTTTATGACTAATGCTATTTTGATAAAAAATTGTGATAATATGTTTTCAAGACTTGTATTGATTTTATAATGTATTTAGATTTAGGAGAAGATAATTCAGGTTTCTTGAGGATTATGTGAATTTTTGGCATGTTTTCTATAATCTAAGAATGAAGGAGCAATTCAGCTAGAGGTATGTTCTCTTCAATTGATAATATGCAAGGTATGAATAGAGTGAGGGGGAGCATATGTAATATGTTTCAATTATAAGGAGATGGTTTGGTTGAGTATGGTTTGATAAAAGCTTATATGAGATGATCATGATGTTAGGGGGAGATTTCTAAGCTCTTTGAATAGTTTTTTAGGTCCAAGGATCAAGTTGACATGTTGAGAAAGAGACCCTTTGTCATTAATGTCAAGGGGGTGAAAGTTTAGAATGAATTATTTTATCACTTTGGGAGAAAACGTTCTAAAAGTCATTTTCCATCAATGACAAAGGGAAATATTCTTGAGTGTGTTTTGAAGATTCATTGATTGTCATTGATGTCAAGGTGATCTTAGTATATAATACATTAATGACAAAGCGATATATTCCAAGTGTATTTAAGAGAGCATATCATGTGTGAAAGTCTTTGAGATGATATAAAATGTTTTTGATAGTATTTTAATATTAGATAGGTCATACGAGGTGGAAATAGAGATTCGTGATCTTGTGGAAGTGAAAGGAATTCATCAGAGCAATCTTATGAATGCTTAGGTTCTCCTAGTCATCTTGGCAAATCAAGTTAAATCAAAATATTGGTGACATAAGAATTCACAAATAAATTAGTATCAAAAGAATTTGGTCACAAGGGTCTGATAATTTTTGTACCAAGATCTTATTTTCCAAGTTTTAGGTTATGAAGTGGTGTGTAGCAAAATTTATGGGAGTGTGAATTTGGTCTCCTAGGCAAATTTCACTAGCTTTCATACTTAGCCAATTTTGCAATATCAAGTGACCATTATATAGGGCTTCTAAATTTCAAAATATCACTTTTTTAGATGAATATCTATAATTTATCATGAGGTCTATAAGTCAAAGGATCCTGAGATTGAATGTGATGGTAATAGGTGTCACAAACACAATGATTTAGAAGTAGATCAATGGTGTGAATGAATTCAATAAGTTAATAATCATAGATTGAGAATGGGTATTTCATGTGGAATAATATTTTAAACTAACACTAGGGTACATAGAAGGAATTTATGACTTCCAAGTGGCATAAGGCTGGAGATTGATAATAGGATATACACAAGGCACATGGGCTACCAAGTGTGACAATCTCAGTAGCATAGATCAAAGATCAAAAGGTAGTGATTGAAAGTCAAGACTAGGAGAATAAAAATAATATTGATTAAGTGTATTTAAATTTTTTTTAGGGGCACAAGATGAAGACACGTGTCTGAAGTTTTTTGCATTACACAGTGACCATTAGAATTTGAATATTCAATTTAATAAAGGAAAACTAGTGCTCATTATTTTCTTAATATTTTGATGAAAGATAAATTTGAACGTGGCATAAAAATAAAATTTATAAAGGAATCCAATGGATATCAATAAAAATTGGTTAAAATTTTTGACTATTCATATAGTTGTAGTTATTGATCTTTAAAATTGACTATGTGTTTGACCATCTTCTGCAAGTGACCTGAGAAGGATGTTTGTATTTATATTGATGGTGTTTGGATGTTTCAAAGTGAATTAACTATTTTATAATGTTTCATATGACACGAGGATAATTTTATATATTTTATAGGTTTGACCAATGCATATTTAGTATGAAAAATGCCTAAAAGTTGACTATTTATTCGTTCATGGTGTTCTTATTTACATGACTAATGTTTAAGTATATTGTGCATATGCAGAGGAATGTAATGATGGATGTAATCACTTTAAGGTGTCTTATGGGTCATGTGGGATATACCTATTAATTTTTAAGTGGTTTATTTTTCATAATTTTCTTGATGAAGTGCTAAAGAGGTGAATAGGTCTCCATGAGACCTATAAGGGCTACTATGGCCTATTTGAAGGGTATAGGTGCTTAAGGGTTATCCACGAATGGTATGGCCAACCTATGAGGGTGGTATTGAGCTATGTAATAGTGTAATATATTAATTAAGGGTTAATTTAAGTCTTATGGATGACCAAGAAGATGATATTCATGAAGGCTCCATAAAGAGTGAAATCAAAGGTGATGGTTTCTAGATTTGGTGGTGAATAAAAATATTTTGTTATGAATAAATAGAGAACAATATGGATAATGAAAAGAGAATAAGTGTGCTTAGAATATGTATTGAAGAGGATATTAGGTATTGTATTCTGTGTATGACCTGTAGGTCATAATTTTAATGTCATAATAGTGTAGTTACAAAATTAAAGATTGAGGATGAACGAAGAGGTCTAGAGTGATCCAAAAGGGTGTTTTGGTTGTATTTATTATGTTTAAAATATTAAGAGCGTGTGAATGGTTTAAAGAGAGATTTTATACATTATTTATCCATCATATTGAAAGGTAATTTGATTTTTTGAGCTGTTGTCTTTATAGATGTTGTGTGGGTGCTCAACATCTAGAATAAGTTGGTGCTTGTTCATGCTTAGGGGTGGGTGTTCCTTGAGAAATGTGTGATTCACTAAAAGTTATCATGTTTGTGATAATTTTATAGGAAAATTAGTCCATGTGTTTTTATGATTGAGAGTGGGATTTATTTCCCATGATGGTTTCCCACATAATTCATGTGTTATGTGCTTGATCTTGCATCATCTTTCTTATTCATTATTATGAATGACTTGTATACTTTATGAATGATTGTGGGGATTAATTAAGGGTTTGAAAGGATTGGAATTGAATTTTGGATTATATTGCATCACTTATTCAACTCCCCCCCTCTCTTAGCTATTTTACATCTAACACAAAAGATCTAAATCAAAATAAAAATGAACTAGTCCTCAAAAATTTAAATTATTTTAGTTTAAATGATGAAAATATATGTATTTGTTGCTTAGTAAATTGTTATTTTCTAAGATATCCACTTTATCATAATTTATTTGTACTTTTTACCAATACATCATGGTTTCAATAGTGTATTTATAAAATTGGGTGAAATAAAAGGATGTACCATTTAACTCAAGAAACATAATGTTCATTCACAAAAAAATACAAGTCACAGTTTGGTATACCTAGACAATTGACAAGAAAAAAATGTGGCCACTTTGTTAATGAGAATTTTCCACACTTCAAGACTAGTTTTAAAATATATCACTTATTTTCAAGTCCATACTTCCCACAAGAAATTGGTCAAGTCGATGTCACAGACAAGAGCACTGGTTTCAATCATTCAAAAATTATGTGGCATTTTATGAAATTACTAGAAAAGTTCATTCATGAAATTTTATATCCTCATTATCCATGATTGTTGTGCATTACACATTATCTAAATACAAGTGAAGTGTTCAATCTATTTCTAATCTTTTTATTTGTATATTTCAGTATTTTAAATTTCTTTTCCTATAAGTCCTTATTGTATTGTAGCATATACATTTCTACAATACCAATTTTAGTTTGATTATAGTATAAATTTTTCTGTTGATGTTGACTAGATTATCATTGATTAACAATCCCACTTATATGCACTACCAAAATTATCTTTTACAAAGATTGATTTATTTCATTGAAAGGAAATCCCGCTTATATGTACTACAAATATTATCTACTACAAATATTGATTTATTTTATTGAATGAAAATCCCATTTATATGCACTACAAAAATTATCTTTTACTAAGATTGTTTTATTTCATTGAATAGAAATTCCACTTTATGCACTACAAAAACTATCTTTTACAAAGATTGATTTATTTCACTGAATTGAAATCCCACTTATATGCATGAGTTCTGTAGAAGTTCATACATTCATGGATAGATTCTATGGATGATCATAACCTCCACTTGAATTATTTAGGAATGTTGAATCTAATGAATTAATCTTACAGTATAGTCACTCATATGTGCTTAATAAGTACTGACAAAGCAAGAGTAATGCCAATGAGAGTTTAAATTTACATGTTGAAAATACCACGAGTAATCATAACATAACATAGTATGGTGGGTCATAATCTCTTTGATGAAGACCAATCACACATATTTTGTTTTGTTTTGTTGCTACATTTTCCATGCCTATTATTTATTATTTATTATGTTCTATTGAAATTTTCCATGCTTCATTTCCATAGTATTTATTATAACCATAATTTATAAATATGTGAAGATCAAGAAGACTATACCTCTCTCATTCAACTCTGTTGCAAATTAATATATAGTTTTATTTCTATTTTCTTACATTTTAGTTGAAGCTAAAGTTTTTATGTCAAAGGAAAACCAATTGTGAGGGACAACTGGATCGAATGTTTTATAGATAAATTAATTTACATTTTTGTTTGGGATGAAAAAATAAGGTCATATAAATTGATGAAATATAACAAAATATCATACATATTGGAAAAATAATAGTATTGTGTACCTATATTGACCCCTCAGTTAATCACCAGAAAACATTTTGTACTTCAATGACATTGAATCAAACTCCAAGTTTGAATTCCATGGATCCTGATGTAAACATAAAAACATATGAAATAAAATAAACCCAAATCCATTCCAAATATTGATTAACAATAAAGTAACTAAAATAGTAAAATTATGGTTTTGCTAAGTAACAACCCCTTTCCTAACACATGAATGATTACATTGAAAAAAGAAATTATATTGATCTACAAAAAAACATTATATTCAAAATTATAGAAACAATTGATAAAAGGAAACATTACTACTATAGATTCTACTTATCTATAGCTCAGCTAAATCAAGACAATAAATTAAATGAAACATAGCCAACCTAGTATCTAAAAATTAAGGTCTAAAAATACAATCAACCCCACTAGCTACAAATGAAGATTTAAAAAATAAAAAAATCAATAGAATTAAATAATAGTGATTTATTATCACAATTAATAAATTATTACATCCATAGATATCTCTTAGAAAATAAACAAATTTATACTATCTAACATTATTCTCCACATATAAAAGAATAGTCTAGATTCCATACTACTCAAGTACAATGATTAACAAATTTATTATCTTGGTTGCTGACTTATAATGGCCTATTGTATACTACTCCCAAGTATTTCAGATTGCATTTACAATAAGGGTCATAAATATTAAAACCAATGTGTTATTACATTTTGAAAGGCATTAGTCATGTGCCATTGTAAGTAAATCTTACAAAATGGTGAATGCAAACAATCCAAATTGAAATCTCAACAATGGCACTCAGTACCCTTATAAACCCTACTATTTACCTTCAACAATGTCATTTGGTCTGCTTAGTGTTTCTACATATCTTTAACTTTGAGTTGAAATATCTTACAAGTTTTTGATGGATCATTATGAATTTGAAAAAAGATGAAAGCCATTTTTATCCTACACAAACTATAAATGCACCTTCAATATTTTCCCATGTTTACAACATGAGATCCCAATTAGTAACTAACATATACTCTATTTCCCTCAAATCAACATCCTTAATAATGTGGCTATGGCTTGAATTTGAATTTTATATTATTTTTAATGTCTTTTCATGGATTGATTTCATGAATATGTGGTATTTGTGTAATCCTTACCATCAATTACTATATCTAATTAATGAGCTAGATTTGAATTAAAATGTTCATCAAAGAATTGGGTATGATTATTTTAACTCGATAAAAGAAGGTTGTGTTGCAACGTTAGTACCTACCCTTATTAATAGATATGCAAAATGTTTGTAAATGTGTGATTGATGGGTTAAAGGAGGTGTCATTGACTCCAAGGAAAAAAAATATATTTTATGGTGTTAGTGGTGATTGAGACTAAAGTTGATTGTGATATGTACACTATTAAATGATTTTTTAATGTAGTAAAAGTGGTGAATGTGTTAGTCAATTAGAAATAATTAAAACATAATTACATAATCATATTTTATAATAGAATATTATAATATATTATACATAATATTATAATATATTAACATAATTTATATTATATATTGACCATTAATAATTAATTTTGTATATAAAATATTAATAACATAAAAAAATATATATAATATATTGGAATATTAATATAATATGTTAAATACTAGCATACATGTCTTTGAAAAATCTATGTAAAAGATGTTAAAAACATCATTATCAAGGGGTCTATATGATTTTGTATTTATGAAAAATGTAATTGGTGCCTCAAGAATGATACCTCTTAGCATAATTTACATAGTTTTATCTAAGATAAGTATGCTATTGTATTTTATATTAATATATTATGATTATAAACAAATAATATGGTATCTTATTATTATTTATGTATAATTATAAATAAATAATATATTATAGTATTTCATTATGATTGCATTTATTTCTAGATTATTTTTATATTTTGTTGAATATATACTAGCTTGGATTATTTTTATATTTTATTGAATACATACTAGCATACATATCTTAGATAAATATCTGTAAAATATGTAGATAAATATCATTCTCAGGGCACCTATTTTACTAATGTAACAAATTGATATGGTATATATGCTTCAATGTGTAGTTTCCATTTTTTACCACTAAGCACTTTTCAAAGGTAGTTTCAAACCATTGAATAAATTTTAGTTATGTGGGAATATTACAAGATAATAGTCAAATGTAATTAGAATGCAATGGTGAAAAATATTTTAAGAAATTATTTACCACATGTTAAATTTGTAGAAATAAAAACTACATTTTAGGTTGATTTTTACATGAGTCATTTTCTGTATCTCTCTAGTTGTCAAAACTATCTAGTGCACACATTTTGAACTTATTTTATTACATTCAAATCACATTTATTTTTATTACAAACTCATATTATGATAGAAAATAAACTTGTATTATGATAGAAAAATGTGAGGATAATATAAGTTTAAAGATAAGTATAAAAAAAATTCATCCCAACAATTAAGTTCATAGAAACCAGAATTATTATTTGAATTGATTCTTACTTATGTCCTTTTTCTATGTTTCTGGTTTTCAAATTTCACTAATAAGCAGTTTTTGTGGGGTACTTTGCATAGTCAAAAGACATCCATTTATTATGATATTCTTTAAGATGTTATCCAAATGAAATTATAATACCATGGGGAAGAAATTATCATTAAATCCATTATCATGTGTGAAATTTTTAGTGATCAAAACTACCTTTTGCTTTGTTTCTATGATTTTAGTTTTAAAATCTACCTAGTGTGCACTCTTCACACTTAATTTCACACAACCAAATCAAGTAAAATTACATGAAAATATTTCCTAAAGCTATTATTATGTTAGAAAAGTATAATATTTATTAAAGTCACATGAAATTATTTCTCATTTTCAAATTGTGTAGTAATCAAAATTGTCTTTTGCATTGATTTATGCATTTTCACAATTACAAAATTTTGTTAGAGTGCACTATTCAAACATATTTTCATAAGATACAAGTATATCTAATTTACTTGTAATTTTTCATGATTATATAAATAATTGAGGATAATAAATTAACTAAGTCATTCACATAAAATTATTTCCCACATTTGAAATTTGTAACAATGAAAACAAACATCTGCGATAATTTTTACTTGGTCATTTTTTGTCTTTTTCAGTTTGTAAATCTGACTAGAAAGCACTTTTAAGGAGGATGTTCACACAAATAAATAAAATAAAATAATATTTAAAAATTTTATTATAATATTAAAATGTGGTAAAAAAATATATCAGGGAAGAAAGTCTCAAAAACATCATTCTCACATATGAAATTCACAATGATGGAAACTTGTTTTATGCTGATTTTTATTTGGTCATTTTCTACATTCCCAGTTTTCAAATCTAGCTTGTGTGCATATTTAAAACATATGGTCACACAATAAATTGAATTATAATTTGGTTAATTTTTATGTTATAATAACATGTTGATATTAGAATACAATGTAGTTGCGTTCGTAGTTGTATTTTCCAATAAAAAAATATATGACTATGTAGGGATTAACCTATTTTCAGAAAACAAAACTAAAAATACCATTTTGAATGTCTTTCCAATAGATTTACATAAATATAATATACTATAGGTATTAATAATGACTTATCCTATGAATTTATCTTTAATTTTCTTCTAAAGGTGTTAATTTGGTTGTTGATGACTATGTGTTGGCTTTTAAGCCATATCTTCTGATCCTTTTCAATGCCATTTGTTGCATTGGAAATCAAATGTTTCCATATTCACAATGACATTGGTTTAAAATTAGATAAATTTGGGATGGAAAAATTTTCAACATTTTAATCAAAGGAGTTTGTTGCTTATTAATACTACATATTTATATTTTTTGATATCTTTCACATTTGCTACGAAATAATTTTTTTTTTAAAATTTAATGTTTTGGTAGGAGTTAGATAAAAATAATGCACTATTCAAGAAAGGATGTGCCACCAAAATTAAATAGAGATATGACTCATGTATTAGAAGTGTACAAAGGAGACAAAGTAATAAGATATTTTGCATAGATGAATGGGCACTTGTGTTGAACATTGACACATTGGATATTTTATTGTCTCAATAATTATCTACCCCTTTAATTTTTTTTGATCATGCAATTAATTATTTTTAAATATGTTTCCTTTTACATGTAATTCCACATTGAATTTGGGCCTTAGTTAGTGCCTATCATTTACTAATCATAACCACTTAGTGGTAGGGAGATATTGGATTTATAATCTATATAAATCCAATATAAATAATTAGAAGCAGTTGGTTGATTTTGTAATATAAATTAGATTAGAGGACCAAACGCTTATTTTTTATAATTAATTTCTTTCATAATTAGTTTTCCTTTTGATCAATATTGTTCTAAAACATTTTCTATATTTCCATAGATTTTGGTGGATCTAAACATTGATTTTCAAGAAAATATATATCAATTCAAAGGTTGTCAAGATTTTTATTCATTATCTACACATGTATATGGTGATTTTATCCATATTTATTATTAATTGAAGTACCATGGACACTTGCATTAATACTAATCAGGAGATAGATTGATTCCATGGAAGTCATCTATATAGAATGAATTAGATTTTTGTTAGTTATAAGATAGGCTTACATCTTTCTCTTTATCTTCATCATTTTATATTTTTTATAAATACGTTATAATAGGTAGATTATATATAAATTGGAAATCTATGTTTACATGTTTATTTTGATTTCAAATCCTATTTATTGTTCCTTATATATTATTGAATCTATATATGCAATGAAAAACTATAATAAATCAACCATATCTTCATAAAAAAAAACCATACTTGTTTTTTTTAGAATCTACAAGACCAATATTAATTATTATTTATATAAGAATCATTCCAAACATTCCCCTTGAAATAAAATAGTTTCACATCAACTTAAATTTTACACTACAATTAAATACCTATAATTAATAGACATTAGGGAGATTTTATCTCATTCCAGGAGAGGTTGGATGAATTCCTACTTTGCTGAAGTTGGAGTACCAAATGACATATTAGCAATCCCCTCATGGGATGAAAAAATCCATCCTCAAGCCCTCTAAAACATAATAAGTCCAAGGTTGTAGAAAAAGGTGATGTTAGAATATGGTTACCTCTAAAAAAGTAAAGTCAGGGCTAAAATCCTACCCTCCAGTAATTAATTCTCAAGTATATAAGCCTTTTAAGGAAACACCCACTGCACCTCCCCTTATTTTACTAGTCTCCTAGGCCTTACATATCCCTATTTCTAATAGTTCCCAAGTTATTTCCATTGGTATATACTCAACAAGCAATTATTTCTCTAGGAAGTCACATAGCCCACCCTGTGGTAGTACCTACTACCTCAAGATGATCATGGGACTAAACACTACTCCATTATGCTTAGAAGAGTCTATTATCTAGACCAACATATTATTTTTATATTTAACTATATTTTGATGAAATATAGGGGCAGTTCCACATGAAAGATATTTCCCAATGTATTTTTTTATCTTGGAATTTTTGAGGTCTTACAGAGTCCTCTTATAAAATACTATGTATGTGCTTCTTGTCAAAAGATAGGTTCTCTTATTTTTGTTTTCTTACAATAGGTTAAAATTTTAGGTTTCTTCTATAGACCTCTCTAAGATGTATTTGACATAATGTCACCCAATTTTACACTATGCACAAATATGGTCATGGTGACGTTAGCATTTTGGTTTCACCTAAAATCCCCGCTTCATTAATTCCATGGGAGAATACCTATCACACTAGGTTGTTTGGATAATTTTTGATATTAATGGTTATTTATAAGGTTTTATTAACATTTATTCCTCTAATGATGATCTTGATAAATATTTTCTTTGTCATTCATTGGTTAACATCCTTCCCCCTACCATGTGGCTAGTGTGCAGGGATTTTAATATTATTGAGCATCCAAAGGACAAAGTTGGTGCCTTGCCTATGAGGTGGTGTATTGTAAAACATAAAACATGGTATTAATATAAGAATAAAAGGGGAATTATCATCCATCTCCTCCAATGGTACTCATTTAATACCATGTCATGGTTTATGTGATCTAACTACCATTCTAGGTATAATCATTTATCATATGGATTGATCATTATATGTTGTTATAATTTTTTTTCAAACTTTGATGGCCAACCTTTCATTGTCCACTCAAACGTAGTTCTCTCTAATCACGTTGCTTTCTCTTATAGAGTTGAATGGGTCAAGGGCAGTACAAGGTGTCGGGTAATGTGTTTATCCATAATATATTTATGATATCCCAAGTATTAAATTGTGTACCTCATTATGTTACTAACTAGATAGAGTGGTGAAACAAGGCCATTTTATGCACCACCACCTTCATTTCACACTATGGGAAGCAAGCTGCTTAGGTTAGGAAGTGATGCGAGGATGCCACACTCAATAAATATTCATAAGATTTTATCCCTTATTAAGCTTAGTCCATTTTATATGCATCTTCATAATATATTCACTTCACTAAAACACCATATGAATATGGAGGATGGACATACTACTAAACGGGTGTAGTTGCATGCTCAATTACAATAGCTCTATGTTAGAGATAAAGTTTTGAAAGATATTTTTTGAGTCCCTCAAGGAAAAGTAGGATCATGAAAAAATTAATGGCATTAATTTGGATAAAAGTAGACTCACCTCCCTATGATACATCTCCTCAGCTTTAATGAATCACTACAAGCTAGTGTTTCAAACCCAAGAGGAAATAGAATAAAAATTTATGGATTTTTATTAATGCCTTAATGTGTTTCAAACCCAAGAGGAAATAGAATAAAAATTTATGGATTTTTAGGAATGAATTAATGTGGTTCCTTAAAAATTAAAATCTATTTATCAAAAACTATGTGACACTATTGACCTTCCAAAAACTCACAAAGGCTCTCCAATGTATGAGAAATGAGAAAAATCCAAGACTCAATAGTTTTCATTGTAAATTTTATAAAGCCACATGGGATTTTTTTGGGATGGACTTGATTTATCTCTATGAAAAAGCCTTACAAGACCATTCTTTATGAGTTATAATAAATGAAGGTAACATCAAGATTATACCCAAAATGGTAGATCTATATCTCATTACTAGTTAGTGACCTATAGCCTTATTGAATGCCTTCTAAAAATATATAGTTAAAGCTCTTTCCAGTCATCTTTAATTCATTCTTATTCATATAATTATACTTAAGCAAACATGATTTATTACAAGATGGTTTATAATTAATAATCTTATTCTTGTATTACAGGCATGTAATGGGATATAATTTCTTGTCGGAGAACCATTTTCTTCAAATTGGAGCTTAAAAAAGACTATGATAGAATTCACTGTCCTTTTATATTAATTATGTTAAAATCTCTTGGATTTGGATAGTACTTTATTTTGATAGTCCAAACCTTACTTTCTAATCCCTCTACTTGCCTCACCATCAATGTCTTAAAATTTGATAATATATGAATTTAGGACACCATTTATAAAGGTCTCTTGCTTTGGTAATGTATATCCTCTTTATTTAATATTTAAGATATATTATTGAATATAAAGATGAATAAGGTCTAATTTAGGGTATTTTTATACCTGACATTGAATTCCAACTCATTAATGGTAATTTTGTAGATGACATCTTCCTTACACTCAAAGATAAAGGACTGACTTTTTTAGAAGCTATGAAATGCCTTTATATATTTTTTTGGCCTTGATATCTAGTTTATAATGGATAAAGACACTATTTTTTATACATATGATGATGCCTATTTTCAAGTCGCTTCTCCAATTTAAATGGAAATGGATTGTGTGAGCGTAAAAGTTTAAATTTATTGGCATTCTCTTTACCTTTGATAGTTTTCCTAATGAGTTGTGGTAGTATTTCGTCAATAGACTGTATAATAAGGTTGAGTATTATATTTCCATGACACTATGATTATCAAATAAATTTCAAATTCGCACTAGAGTCTTGGTTACTAATCATGTGTACTATTCCCCCTCTCAGGCTCCCTCCAAGTCTTTTTATGGAAATTTCACTAAAATTGTTAGGGAGTTTATTTATTCCATTTCCAAATAGATGAGGGGATTCCCTCAAATTGTGTGGGGTATTTATTTCTTCCCTCATGATAAAATAGGTATGGAAACCATTGACCTCTACAAACAAAGTGAAACCTTGTGTGATAAATGGGTGTTTTAAACCATTGAAGGCAATGAGGCCTAGCAAATCCTTCTACGACATTATATCTCCTCTAAGTCACCTTATGGTAAACTTAGATGGAATAATATAGGATTTCACTTCCTTCTCATCACTACGACTCTTGAAAAAATTGAAGGATATTTTGTTGACAAAAGTATATGGAAGGACTTTGAAGCTATGAAGCCTTACATGAAATGGATTAGTTATGTATTTTTTACTAGATTGCATTTTAATAACTATAACATATGTGTGTTTTCTATTATGGCATGTACTAATATTTTGTTGTCTAAATTATCTAGAATCAAAACACTTGGGCTTTTTCAAAAAGGTATCCATAACATTCTTGACTTGATTTCTACTAGGGAATGGTTTCCTTGGCCAAATTTGAAAGGAAAACATCAATTAAACAATGGGAACTTACCTTATGTTCTTCAAATAAAATATATTTTGTTAGGCATTATGCTTCATAAGCTAGTTTTATAGATGTTAATATAGGCCTTTTTTGTTTTAGTTTACCAACATAGTTGTTCTAGTCAGTTTGATTAGGTCACATTAGGTATTTGAGGAAGATAAACCCACTTTCATATGACTAGGGGTCATGTTTTATCTATCGTATATATATGTATCATGGTCATTGTAATCTGTAGCTTAGAATCTCATTTATTACATTCATGTTTTTTGCATTTCAATTTTGGATCTCACCAACTCCTAGGTTTTGTACAATTATGGATAGTTAGAGATCTTTGATGACATAAACATGATCTTAGAACTTACCTAATGACCATTTTTCCAATTCTATAATCTTTGGTCAGATATTTCAATATATGAATTATTGATTATTTGTTCATTTTTGGTCATCTTTTGGGTTTGGTGAAATTTTCTCAACATCCATGCAAATCCATGTCAAAATAGACTAGATTAGGAAACTATTTCTAAGTTTTTGTGGGTTATTTGAGTAATCTAATGGGTGTTTACTAGTTTCAAGATCTCTCATACGTATTTATTTATTTTTAGGGTTTTTTATATAGTTTTTAAGTAGAAAAGAAAACTCAGTTAATTATTTTTCAAACTTAAGATTTTTTCTAGTCATTACCAAGTGTAAAAAAGTGTATTTCATTATGGAAGAGACCCAATATAGCTCATTGGTCAAAGGTAGAAATGACCTAAATGTTGGTATATAGCTGGTCTGTCATCCTCAAATTGATCAGGCCATCATTCTTTTTTACAAAGAGACATTTATTTATTTTTAAGGACCAATGTTGATGATCTACCTCTTCATCAACTAGAAATCATAAAAGGCCATTTGTGCAAGGTCATTTATCAAGGAGAAAATATAGATTCCAAAACCTTGATTGCATGTTGTTTTAATGTTTTATTATTTCCCTACTTACTTGTGGCTTGCTAAAGTATTTTTGGTGGAGATACATTGTATATTGAGTGAAATTAACCATTCTATAGCTCTTTGAGTCTTATCCACCTATTATGGTAGTGTGGAATCATTTTTATCCATCTTAAAGTCATCCTTGCACAAGCTTTGTAGTACTAGTCTTGTCCACAACAAATTTAACCCTACAATAGGCCTACTCCCTTCAAACAATGATGGCTTACAAAAACCATGTAAGTTTTGACTCCTCACCCCCAATTTTTTCTTTGTGGTATTTATAAACCATTATTTCATATTTTCTTTGATGAAAATTAAAACTTGAAAACCACTTATCTGTTTATGGTTTTTCCTAATTTATAGTTTTTTTTCTCATAGAAATTCACTTGTTATGAGTGAATACCATTTTATTTTAAAATATGGTCATTTTTATCAGTGGGAAAGAGTTATTTTATATCAGAAACCATTTTTTTAGAAAACCATAACATTTTCCATATTGTTTTAATTTCAAAATGTCTTATTGACATTAAATATTAGGCTATGTTTTTTTTTCTAAGATTGATTTTATAAAAAGGATAAGATAGGAGGGGTAGAGGATCATCTTTTAAATTCAGAGTTATCTTTGTGGATGGGTCTTCTAATGGAAGATCCAAGTCCACCTATCTATCTAGGGGATCCATAGTCACATCAATATAATAACCATCAATAGGCTACATCTGAGATTTGATGCCCATAGGAGAGACTCTATGAGAGGGAGTTATGTCAAATTTTCCATATGGCAGTGGTAAGTCCCACTTGTGTTTTAGTCCATTTATTTTTCCTCAGCATTGACTTTGAGTTGTGATTAACAACTAGCTACCTTATTATGTAACATTAATGTATTCTTTTAATATATGACATCCTGAAGCATTCCAATAGTGGAAGGGGAGGAGAAAATGTTTTATTATTTTTAATTAAAAATAATACATTATACAGAGATATTCTAGGAGATATTATAAGTTTATTTTGTTTCTTGTTCCTTTAATCCTCCTTTCTCTATGTGTTGAAGATGGAGGGTGATGTCTAGTTTGGTTATGGACAAACCCCCTCAAAAGCAAACCAAACTTTATTCTCCTTCCTCTCTTTACTTGTTCATTATTCTACAGTGTGAGACTTTTCTTTGGATGCATTATAGGTAGACCCTGACGTCCCTCTAGTTTATTTATACTTATACACTATTTTATTGAGATGTATTCTTGATTATGCTCAATGTCTATACATATGCTCATTGTATTTAAAATATTATTGGTGAGAAATAATGATACTTTTAAGGGGTATTATGTGTTGATATTTTTTAATTACTCATATTATTGAACTTAATTTTCATTTGGATACATTCTTGACTATGCCCTGTTATCCTTATGATCCTACATTGTTATTGTAACTGAGTGGTCACCGTAGTTTGTATTATATAATTATATACTTCTTTCATGTCTTTTATCAATCATGTGAACTTCACTTGAGAGATACATGTGGGTGAATATTTATTCTACACCAATGGTTCTAGTTTAAAATATCAGCCATGATTCTTTGTGTGCTTACATAGAAGACATTCTCAAAAGAAAGATTCATATTACAATCCTATATGGATAGACTCCTACTCCCATTGATCATGTTTAGTCTAATAAATGGCCTAACTTTTGTGATAATATTTTTTCTACCATACTATCACATGTCTCAATGTATCTTTGTTGTAATGTTAAACATACAATGTCTCCATGTAATATTTAAAGCATCCTATAGTCTCTTTTCAAAGATCATGATGTGACATTTATCACTCCTGATCCTCTTCCTATTGTCTCTTTAGAGATTGTCGTTCTCCCTCTTCCTACTCCTATTTCTTGTGATGACCCATTCAAGGTTGACTATGTTTTTGATTCTATATAGCCATAACTATAAGAAACCAATTTTCCCCACCTTGGATTCCCTATTATATATTTTACTTTCATCCCTATTTAGGATGTTGCTCTTCCAAGTCCTTCATAGTATTTTACTTCAGAGGGGTCTACTATTTCCATTATGAGTACAACCATTAAAATATTCTATGAATCATATGTTCTTTATGATATTCATGTTGTAGATTGTGTGCTTTATTTGTATTCTTTTCTAAAGCTTCAAGAGTTGTTTAGCCATGTTCTCCACTTTACATGGATATTTTTTTAGCAAATTTTCCATGAGATTATTATTCATTAGACTTACCTATTATTGATGAAACTTCTAAGCATTAACACATCTCTAATATTTATGAATCTTCTTATAGCATAGATGACTTCATTAGTGATGGGGACACACCTCCACCATATCCTTTTCACCTTCCAAATATTGAAAATTTATTTCATAATTCAAATACCTATGGTCCACTTCAAACATTATTAGGTGTAGGTATATTGAGCAAGGACTCATCAGACATCAAGTAATCTACTGCATAGTTATAGGGCATTCTAAATTCTTTCTTTGTCTCTACTTCTAATGCACTGTCATTTCATGTAGTAGTTTATCCATCTATTATGTATGAGGATCATAGTTCCTTATGTAGGAACTAAACTTGGATAGAGATCCATTAGGAACTTGGTGGACACATTCATTTTTTAAGGTGATCCACTCTTTACTATGCCTTCTTATAAAAGGCTCACTTAGGTGGCATTAAATTCAATTATTGTGTATTATCTTATCTTACCTATGCTACACTTTCATTTTGGACCCTAATTAGAGTTCTTCATACCATTTCATACATCTTCAATTGTGGAATGGGCAGACTACAAGTAAATTGATCATGTTCTTCTTTTGGCAAAGGGAAGAAATATTGTTCGATGTAGATGGAGCTTATTTAGTATTTATGTAGAGAATCTTGTTAATGAAACTCACCATTTTGTGAGATTTATTGTAGGTAGTTACAACATCTTTTATGGATAATTTTTAGCTCTTCTCTATATGTTCTCTATTACTCTCACTTTTGGACACTTTTTTGTTGTGACCAATATCCTTATAACATGCACTATTTCTCACTTTAATCTCTTTTAGGGTAGGATTTTTTTCTATGGCTTTTTCCTTTTATCTAATTTATTAGAGTTGTTTTATACATGAGTGCCTCATCATGCCTTATTTTTATCACCCATTTCTTCTACCCACTTAATCTATGATTTTATGTGGTGTTAGTGTTGGCCTTTTCGACCTTGGTTTAACTATAGGGTGGTTCTAGTCATCTTGATTAGGTCATATTATGCATTTGAGGAAGTTAGATCCAAATTCCTATGAATGCGGGGTCATGTTTTATCTTTCATCTACAAATTCATCATGGTATTTTTAATATGTAACTTTCAATCTCATTTATTGCATTAATGATTTTTTATTTGTAATTTTGTCTCACACCTACTACTAGGGTTTTGTGCATTTAGGGATAGTTAGAGATCTTTGATGACTCTAATGGTATCCACCCCGAGTATGGCGGAAGGAATGGAGTGGAAGTATGACACCCACTTTAAAAAATACTCTTCATGCCTTCCTTTATCATGTTATGCATACATTTTACCCTCCCCTTAATAATATCAATAGGTGTTTGGGCCTTAAATCCTCCCCTTAAACATATATTTCTAGACTTTATAGGATTTGGAAACTTGGTAAAAAAACCCAAGATAGCCCACTTCCTATGGTGCTTAGTCTACCAAGGCCTCTTGCTTGAGGAATGACTCTCTCATATGAAAATTTCTCCATGATGAGGGTTATTGTGTCTTCTTCATTTAGAGTAAAAGGACCAACCACTTATTTTATACAATTTATTTCTTTGATAGTTAGTTTTACTTTTAAGAAATGTTATTATAAAGCATTTTCTATATTTCCCTAGATTTTGATGGATCCAAACATTGCTTTTCAAGAAAATATATATCAAGTCGAAGGTTTTGAAGAATGATGCTCATTATCTACACATGTATATGGTGATTTTGTCCATATTCATAATTGAACTACCCTAAGACTCTCACATGATCTTTGTTCTTGGTTGTGTGAATACTGATAAGGAAATAGATTGATTCCATGGAATTCATCTAAGAATGAATTAGATTTATTTTAGCTACAAGATAGGCTTACATCTTTCTCTTTACCCTTATTTTCTGCTATTTTTTATAAATAAGTTAGAATAGGTATATTACATGTTTATTTTCATTTCAAACCATGTTTATTGTTGCTTATACATTATTGAATCTATGTATGCAATGTAAAAATATAAAAAATCAGCCATAGATTCATATCAAATCCATACTTGCTTTTTGTATAATCTACAAGACTAGTATTAATTATTATTTATCCAAGAATCATTACAAACATGCCCCTTAAAAACACATGGTTTCACATTAACTACTAGGTTACCCTGTAATTAAATACCTATAAGTAATAAGCCATTTAGAGATTCTATCTCCTTTTAGGAGAGGTTGGGTGGTTTTCTACCGTACCTAAGTTAGTGTGCTAATGACATATCAACAATCCCCTCATGGGATGATCAAAGCCCTCCTTAGGCCCTATGACACCTAATAATTACAATGTGGTTTACAAAGTTGGTATACAAAGGTGATGATTGGAATATGGATACTTCTAAAAAACTAAAGTCGATGCCAAAATCCTACCCTCTAGTAGCTTCTTCTCAAGTAAACAAGCCTTCTCAAGAGATACCCACCATACCTCCCCCTATCATATTGGTATCCCAATCCTTACACATATTTATTTCTAATAGTTCACAACTTATTTCCACTTAGATATCCTCAACAACCTACTAATTATCTAGGTATTCATATAGATGATCCTATGATATTACCAACTCCCCCTATGATATGCATAGGGCTAAAATCTACTCCATTATGCTTGGAGGAGTCTATTAACCAGACCAACCTGATAGTTTTCTATTTTATAATATTTTTAGGATAGATAGGGGAGTTTAAAATTGAGGATATATACTAATGAATAATTTATCCTATAATTTTTGAGGTCTTATAATGTCCTTTTGTAAATATTGTGTGTTTCCTATCAAAAGATAGGTTCTATTATTTTTGTTTGCATGTAATAAGTTAAAATTTTAGGGTTTCTTATATAGACCTCTTTAACATGTATTTTACATGATCTTACCAAATTTTCCACTATGCATAAAGATGGGAATGGAGATGCTAGCATTTTTTTTCAACTAAAATCCTTTCTTCATTATTTCTATGGGGGAGGACCCATCACACCAAGTTATCTAGCTAATTTTGTATATTAATGTCCATTCATAAAGTTTTATTAATATTTATGCCCTCAATGATGCTCATGATAGATCTTTACTTTGGAATTCATTGGTTAACATCCTTCCCCCTATCACATGTCTAGTGTGCATTGATATTAATATGATTAAGCATCCCAAGGACAATTTTGTTCCCTTGCCTATGAGGTGGTGCACTAGAAAACATGAAGCATGGTATTAATAAAATAAAAAAATATATTCCTTGTCAACCCTCTCCTCTAGTGGTACTCATTTAATAATTTGTCTTGGTTTACATGATCTAACTATCATTATGGGTATAACCATGTGATCAAATGGATTGGATATTATATGTTAGAATTTTTTTTCCAAACTTTAATAGTCAACCTTCCACTGTCCACTCAAACTTGTTTCTATCTAATCATGTCACTTTCTCTTATAGAGTGGAATGGGTCAAGGGTAGTAAAAGGTGTCATGTAAAAAATTAATACTTAATATCTATATGATATCCCAAATATTAATTTTTTTCCTCCTTATGCTACCAACTAGATCAAGTAGTGAAAGAATGTCATTTTAATCACCACCACCTTCATTTACCACTATGGTAATAAATTTTCTTGGGTTAGGAAGTGATACCAAGATGCCAGACTCATTGAGTTTAGAGGGTTTCCTCCCTTATTGAACTTAATACCTTTGATATGCATTTTCATAATCTCATTGCCTTGATCAAACACCATATCAAAGTGGAGGATGGACACACTTCTAGACGGGTGCAATTGCACCCTCAACTATACTAGCTGAAGGTTAGAGATAAAGTTTTCAAAGAGATTTTTCAAGTCCCTCTAGGCAAAGCAATATCTTGACTAAATTAATACCATCAAGTTGGGTAAATGTAGACTAACCTCATACATCTCCTCAACTTTAATGAATCACTACAAGATACTATTCCAATCCAAGAGTAAATAGAAGAAAGATTTATGGATTTTTAGGAATGACTCAATGTGGTTCCTTAAAAATTAAAATCTATTGAATAAAAACTATGTGATGGTGTTGACCCTCAAAAAATCACAAAGGCTTTCCAATGCATGAAAAATGATAAAATGCTTGGCCTTAATAGTTTTAATTGTGAATTTTATAAATCCACATGGGAGTTTTTTGGGCTAGACTTAACTTATGTCTATGAATAATCCCTACGAAACCATTCTTTAGGAGTTTTAGTCAATCAAGGTAATATCAAGTTTATACCCAAAATGGTATATCCAAATATCATTGCTAGTTGGTGACCTATAACATTATTGAATACCTCCTAAGAAATACCATTAAAGTTATTTATAATCATATATAATTCATTCTTATTAATATAATTAGACCTAAGCAAACATGATTTATTAGAAGGTGGTATACACTTGATAATCTTATTCCTGTATTAAAGGCATGGAATGGGATAGAGTTTCTCATTAA